>SKCR01036148.1:0-80167 GCA_019454045.1 Zanthoxylum bungeanum
AACTGGAACCGAACGATTTCGGTTGGACCGTTTCGAGTTAGGTCAAACCCCAACCGAACCGGTCGCTAACGGTTCCGATTTCGGAAGCGGAACCGGTTCCGATTCCAACCGGTTCGGTTCCGGTTCCGAACCGGAACCGTGGCCGGGTCTACTAGTTTTGTATCCTACGTGATCATCATCTCCATATGACTGAAGTGATACTTCCATCTTGACATCACACCCAATACACTACGATTCTCAATATACCCAGAAGAGATGAACACAGAACCCGTTAAAGCACTGGACGACTAAAACCAAAGTATATTGATTGTCGCAAGTATTAGCGATGCAAGTCTCAGGTTAAGACCAAATACACCTACCCTGATTCGGACTCCCATAGACACACAGTCATACTACCAATGGGATTTCGAGGGGTCTATCCAGAGCGAAGCTGTTTCTGTACCATCGGTAAACACAACCTCCTATTACACTTGCATAAGTATCCAATACCCAAAAATATGAGAACTATGTCGTTATGCTCCCACAACGCGCACAAGTGCAATACTAGTATATTCCGCATTATCGATGTCCAATCTCGATAATACTACGACTATGGATGTTTTAATGATTAAACCTTCGTGGATTGATACTGTCTTATATCATCTCAATCCGGAATTAGTCATAAGGACTTTTATCATTTATGTATCTTGGTAATCAATTACTAATGATAAAAGAACAATTTCCTTTGTCACATAGTTAATTTGTACAACAACACCATGTTCTGTACAAATAGTGATGCTATGGGTCATAATTGTCCAACAACCCTAACAATAGGTCGACCTCTATATTCAGTGTTGTACGAAAGGACTCGAACTGTGCTTTGAGATTGATCCGCCATATCGAGAAATTTGTCTATCATATGCTCTCGCATACATGGATCCATCTCATCTAATATTTCAACAATGTTTGGTATCTTGTTAGGCCGTGTTTCATCATAATTGAACTTGTGTACGTGCATAGATAACCTCCTCTAATGTGCGGCAACACTTTGTATCGAAATTGGGATGGAAAGATGAAGGTAATATGAAATATCATGCATGCATGGCAATCCATATATTATTTTGAATGAGCAGTTGCACATGTCGGCTAGTTTGTTAGATGTTTCCTCAATACATTTCAGCTGATTATAAATGTACTCAATTGCCTCTAATGAAATCTGACACCTTATTTGATTAAAAACCTCCTCACGCAAATGTGTATGTCGTGAAATGTTCAAAGATTTCTCGAATGACTTCTGAATTTCCCCAAACTAATTTCTCAACATCTTGTGTATTTTTCATAATATATTTATAGGGATGGCATGATATTTCTCAAATATAACTCCAGTCTCGAATGTGCACACTTCGCTCTGTAATTTAAAAAAAAGTTCATTAGTAAAATTTACAATAATGACCAAAATTTAAATATTAAAGCAATAAAGTAAATATACCTTTGAGTTGAATTGCTCCCCAGGTGCATACATGTATCAATCCATGCTGAAACAAATCGGTCTCTGTAAGGGTGTAACTATATCTCCTAAAGGTAATTTAGAGCACCATTGAATTGTCTAAACTCCTCGAACATCACCTCTCATTTCTTCTTGTAAGACCACTGTGTTGATGAATTAATAAGAGAATGTCATGATGAAAAAAATATTTTCATTGCATACCAAACATATGACTGTATTTCTTCATTACGCACTGATTTATGTGCCAGATACAAAGAATGTAACGAGCCATGGGAAAACATATTTCAATGGCTTTAATGAGCCCCAAATCCCGATTTAAAATAAAAACTAATGGCAACGATGCCCCATTTTCAACCATCAATTTCTTCAAGATTGATAATGCCAATGTCAGTTGCTCTGCCGTCTCATTACTAAGATATACGAACACAAGCGAGTAAGTTCACATTGTGAATGTGATACCAACAACCTCCAATAGTGGTATCTGATACTCGTTGGTCTTGTATATGGCATCAATGATCAACACAGAATGAAAGTTAACAGATAGCTTTAGGCTTTTAGGATGAACCCAAAGAAAATCTATAATTTCATTGGAGTCTGGATTTGTAAGGTAATCATGAAGGTAATTTTTCTTAATCAAACGATCCAAAACATATTGAATAGAAATTGGACCACCCCGTTTAGCTTCTTTATTTCTGGAAATAACATTGTAAATGCTTCTGATTCTCATATTATTTAATGAGTTTCTTTCTTTTAAAACATTAAGAATTTCACGAGGTGCGGTATTGTTGGTCATGTCAAGCACAAATTGTTTCTCTAATGGTTTAGCCTAGACGGAAACTCATGACCATCAAGATATGCTGTTACTTGATAGTTATAGAAACAACATGTAATCTTTAATCCCCATATAATATCGTCTGGAGGTTTTGGTATACCTCGCAACTCAAATGGGCATTCACATTTTTTGTTCCACTATTTTTTACTATGGATTGACCTTCAATAAGATACTGTGGTGGTTTGTACTTTCCTCCTCTTTCACACATAAGATGACACTTTGATAGCTTGCCGCCTTTCAAATTAGCAGAATTTTTAATCATTATCACAATATTATTTTCTAGACCAACTCTTTTCCCCAAATTTATCATATATTCTCTACTTTCAAATATCTATATAAAAAATAACAAAGATGTATAAATAAAAAAACATATATAATTTCTCTACTTTAAAATTAAATAACGAATATAGATAATACAACGATAATAACTAACCTGGTCTGTAGTAGATTCAGTTGTATAATCACGATTATTGTTGGAGATGCTTTCCCCACTTAGAAATTCATTCTCACCTAACCAACTATCTGAAAATGAGCCCAAGTTATAATTATCCATAATGTTTTACTAAGATGATAACTCTATTATAAGAAGAGAGAATGATATGCTGAAGGGGAAAGAGAAAATGAGATGAGAGAGACTCAAATTATCTTACCTTCAAACTTGCAAACTACCTCTCTATATAAGAAATAAACACAAATGAAACAAATAACTTGTAATAAAGTAAAAGTAGTTATAAATACTAGTTTACGAAATTAAATAAGACAAATAACTTTTAATAAAGAAAATATAAAATGACAATCAGAATCAGAATTAACACTACTTTTAATAAAGTAATTTTTTTTAAAAAAATAAAAGTAGATATGGATACTAATTTACGAAATTAAATTAAACAAACAACTTTTAATAAGGAAAATATAAAATCAGAATCAGAATCAGAATCAACACTACTTTTAATAAAGTAATTTTTTTTAAAAAAAAGTAAAAATAGATATGAATACTGATTTACGAAATTAAATAAGACAAACACTTTTAAGAAAATATGAAATCAGAATCAACACTACTTTTAATAAAGTATATTTTTTTTTAGTAAAAATAGATATGGATACTGATTTACGAAATTACATAAGACAAATAACTTTTAATAAATATATTAGATGTATTAAACAAATAAACTATCAAAAAATTTATTTTATAAATTAGTTTTATTTAGTTAAATTATATTTTTTTAAAACGTAAGTAGTATTAATTAAATTAAAAATGAATCAAAAAAATTAAATGAATAAATACAAAATTTGTAATATTTATTAACAAAAATCAAAAAATTATAAAATAAAAAAATATAATTAATAAAATGGCAAAGAGAGTTATAATTAGTATATATTTATTATTAAATTTTATATATATATATATATATATATTATATATATAATTATTGGCAAATGGACTTATAATGATTGGGGGAGTAAGTTTTTGCAAAGAATAATTACATAAGGGGCATTTTCGGATTTTCTCATGGGGCCAAGGGGAGGTTTGGTCGCGAGGGGGGGGGGGGGGAGCGAAGGGGGAGAGTAATTTACATTTTTACGTGGTATTGTCATTTGGCATTATAATTAGACTGGCACTTGTCAGAGTGGAGATTAATTAGAAATTGTGTTTGATGGACTTTAAAGGTTGTTGCAGCATGATTTCATTAATGGGTCATGCTAACAAGTGCCCTAAAATGTTCATTAGGAATCAATTTTAGGAAAGTTTTCAATCACTTTATACAAAATGTGGATGCTGGATTTCTCCCGAGATCCACAATCGAGAATTTGTAGTATGAGGCACTAGTGATCCAATAAAACAAAGATAGAGTAGCGGGGAGTACTGCCCACCGGTGTGGTGGGTGCCGTAGGCACTCTGACGCTCTCAAGTAGTAGTGAAGACGAGCGGTAAATAATGAAGAGCAAGGTCTGAGGTTACCTTGATTTCTGTTGACTGTCGTGAGGGCGGTGAGCCAATGTTTAGAGAGTGAGAGACTCTGAGAGCTAAGACTTAAATGATAATGTTTTGAATTGTGTTGCTATTTTATAAGTGGAGAAATGTGACTTTATTAGTTGGCATAAGTCCTAGAATGTGCAAGTGTATTTGATTAAAATAGGCTGAGTATGTGAAAATATGTCTTGTGTTGGGAAAAAGGAGGGAGAGTAGTTGGTATATAATAAGGAAGGGCTGTCTTTAAGCTGCTGGCTTAATTGTGACTTAATAATGTTAAATTCTTTGGGCTGAGTTACCACTCTTAGGCTTTGTTTATTGTTGGGTTCGAAGTGAAAAGATAATTTACCCTTGGGCCCAAATTTGGCCCATACAAGAAATACAAAAAATTATCAAATCATTAATTTTTTTTTTCTTTTTATCATAAAAATTCTTAAAATGGGATACATTTGTCTCTCTGGAAAAAAAAATAGAGCTAAATAACATAGGGTAGGGGGAAACATAATTTTTTAATACCTTCGAAAGGGTTGTAGGGGGAAACATAATTTTTTAATACCTTCGAAAGGGTTGCCATTCTCTTCCACAACCGTCATTGGGCCTATTTTGTCTTTAATTTTTTACTCAATGCTGTAGAGCACGTCGAATGAATTAATTGCTACAAGCTGTTCATCTACTCATGTTCCAGCATAATTTGTAAAGATAGCGTGAAGAATGATGAAGGGTTTATTCATTTAAGGCTTTACTTACTGTACCAAACCCAATTAAATTGAAGAGGGAGCTTATAAATGCTTCAAACCAATATTTAATAAGGATTTTTGCAACTGTTAAGGGATTAATCTTTAATGGAGATGTCCAGGTAGCGAAACTGAAGTTATAAAGTTTGGTCTCCAAGTTGCGGAAGAACTGAATCTGCGCCAAGTGATTGTCGAATCTGATTGTAATCAGTAGTGGAGTTGATTTTAAAGAGAAAGGGCACGATGACGGAAATTTTGTGGATTGTTGAAGATATTACCGATAAGCTATCTAGATTAGATAATTTTGTTGTTAGTTATGCCTCTCGTTTTTGTAATACTATTGTCCATGCTCTTGCTAAGTTAGCAATCAGCGTTGATTACCCTGTTATTTGGAAAGATTGTTTTCCTTCAAATATTAGGTGTATTTTATCCTCTTAAGTAATGATATTATACTTTTCAAAAAAAAAAAAGGATTTTCATTTTGATTCTCAGCGGTTACGAATCCTTTCACGATTAGTTTTAATCCTATCAGGTGATTGTTTTGGTACATATGCTCTTAATTCTGCTAACGTTGTAGGGTTGTATCTGCCTAAACCCGTCTAGACAACTTTATGTTGCAATTTCGAAAGTCACTTCTTTCAGAGGCTTAAAGATTTTGATTACATCTGATAATGAAGAAGCTAGAGGCACAAAAAAAATGTAGTCTACAAGAAATCTTTGATAATTTTCTCATAGGTACTTAATATTAATTGTTTTTCATGGCTTTTATATCTATCTAAGCCTACTGTATTCGTGAAAAAAAAAATATATTAACTTATAAAGAGGATGAGTCTGAATAATATCAGTATGTTTATATTTATAGCCAAACCAAAAATATGCAAGAAATGCGATATGGATGTCACCGAGATATTTTTAAATCTCAAATCATTTGCATAGACACACATACATAAAATATATTTTCTTAGTATGAAAATTCATTTATCATATGTACTTAATTTTAAAAAATAAAAAATAAATATCGCGCGAGTCGACATCTAATAATACATAATTTTTATCATCTTTTATCTTTTATTTAATTCCCAGGTATTTTTCAATATTTTATAGCTCAGGACATAGGGAAAAATTTTGTTGTCTTTTTGGGATATTAAATCTAAACCGTTGGATCAAAATTCTAACACCTAGATTTTATGTTTGGGCTCCAGTATGTTCTTGTTATGTTTCTATACGTCAAAATCATCTCTTGCTCATAAACATTAAACTCCGATCACAGGCTGGGCTTTACTTGGGCTGAAAGCCCAAGAAGTTCAAGACGGTGCGTTTCATTCAAATCCAACACAACTCTAAATTAGCGTGACGTCTGATCATTAAACTGAGAAGCTTGTCCAGATCCAGCCAAGAGCCAGCAAAATTTGGATTTGATCAAACTTGTACTGCTGATACTGAGTAGCCATTTGAGTTTTGAAGCTGGGTTTAATTTCAACTTCATAACGAATTAAGCAAAACAAAATACGATTTAAAAAAAAAAAGAAGAAGAAGAAAATTGAAAACAGATGAGATGAGGCTACTGCAGTTGGCTTTTTTACTTGCTTTAGCATCAGGATTCGCTGCCATCTTCATTTACATCACTGGTGTCTCCAATTTATGTATGCTTTCTTTTTCTTTCTCTCTCTGTAAACACCTTCATGTAATATTTAATTTAATTGTATTAATTTATATAATTTGATTTGCTTTTGTAGATCATTATCGTGTTTCAAATGAAGATTATGAAGCATTCGTGTCTCTACAGAGTGATTTCCGCAAGTGTGTGGTTAGTTATTTTATTTCTTTATTTTTTTTAAAAAAAATTGATGCTATTGAGATTTGTTGTTTAGTGTGTGGTTTGGTCGCAAATGGCATGTCTGTGCATTTATTGTAAGAGTCTGGGGCAGCCGATGATTTTATCTGCTCCGCTGAAGCCCGGTTCGGGTGGTTTGGCTGCGGGGTTTTGAATGTTTCAAGAAAAACATAAGGTTTTGGGTGGGTTTATTTTGTGTAGCAGTCTTTGATTTGGTATTGAAGCTATTAGTCATGGCCAATTGCTGATATCATATTTAAAATTTTAATGTTGGCCTCTAGAAGTTGTATGTATTTATTGTGTTTTGTTTTAATCAGTGGTTTTATGTAATGCGTTTTGTGATGATGCAGAGTGCAAATGGATTAGGTTTAGAAGCTGTCAGTGGTGAAGATTACTGCCAAGTTACGATTAACTTCCCCAAAGATACTGTCCCCAAATGGGTAGGTGTTAATTTATTTTATTATTTTTTTACTGTGCACATTCCTTTTGACATTTGGAAATGTTATGGTATTCAAGGAGCTCCGATCAGTATGTTATGACTTAGTTTTTTGTTTGAAATTTAAACAGCGAGATCCTAATACTGGAGAGCTTGAAAGTTTATCATTTGACTTTGATCTGTGTGAGGCTGTAGCTGCGTGGGAACGGGTGAGTTTGCTACTTAGTGTTGCCCACCGTTCAATGTACTTATTTTGCATTTTGTTTCATTCTTTGCAATTGATTTGTTATTCAGTGTGTTGATTGCTCAGGTGAGGAACAGTACTACAATTCTCACTAAGGAATACATTGATGCTTTACCGAATGGCTGGGAGGAATATGCGTGGCGTAGGATTAATAAAGGAGTACTTCTGTAAGTATTCTGGTGACACCTAACTGAATAATATATTAATTATATATAATATAACATGTGGAAAAATAATGTCTAATTGAGGAGACTATTAATTGAGTTTCGCTATTCATATGTGTAAAGCATGTAAAAGAGTATAGTTTATAATGTCAGTCCTTTCAGATTCTACAGATGATCGAAATATTAAATCCCTGACTGCAGTTTGAGGCAAGGATAAAGTGGATATTTTTTGTTGTGCCAACTTAATAAAATGTTTGAGATATAGGAATATGCTATATTAAAATATTATTTTGTCTAGCGCTGTGTAAATGCTCAAATTGGCTTTTTAATTTTTATTTTCTCCATTAAATTATTAGGAAGACATGCAAAAGAAATTTTTTATCTTTGTACTGTCTGGTAGAATTTCGTCAGAATTTAAAGCTTTCTCCCTAGATGCTCGTTGTGGTTTACTTGATGAGCTGGGATTTATAAGCTAGTCACATGTAGATGTAGTTTGATGTGATTCACATTTTATTGCAGCAACCGCTGTCAGAATAAAACTTTATGCATGGAGAAGCTTTCACTAGTACTCTCAGAGACTCCACCATATTCTCCCCGACAGTTTGGTCGGTGTGCTGTTATTGGAAACTCTGGAGATCTTTTGAAAACAAGGTTTGGGAAGGAGATAGATGGTTATGATGTTGTTATTAGAGAGAATGGGGCTCCAATCCAGGTTAATATGTTCTTATTTTCGACCAGCAATATTTCTGCTTTTTACCCACGGAGAGTCTCTCTTTTCGTTACTTTTTTCTTGTTTTATTGCAGAACTATTCTGATTATGTGGGCAAGAAAAGTACATTTCGTCTTCTTAACAGGGGGTCTGCCAAAGCTCTTGATAAAGTTGTAGAGTTAGATGGTACAAGCACCGTCCACTTTTATTATATATATTGCATATTACAAGATGCACACTAAAAATCAGATTTACTGCAGAAACAAGGAAGGAGGTCCTGATAGTTAAAACCACTATTCATGACATCATGAGCAAGATGATTCAGGTATGCGCATTGTTCTCATTTATTTTCTTTGTATAGCTTCCTCACAAACTTGTGATCGTTTTGCCAACATATGTATTTAAAGTACAGAATTAACATGCTTCTCCAATTTATTTTAATTTTAATTTTTGCATGCATTTTTTTGACATCTTATATATTCTGATTTAATCATTTGTTATAAATTGTATTTTTTTAAAAAAAAATCTATCTTAGTAGGACGCTTAATCAGATTTGTTAGAAATCTTTGCTGATGTCAGACCATATTGCAGTCTATCCAACTTTTATTTGTGTATCCTCCTTTCCATCTTGGACTGGTTCACAATGATTCAGTCTTCCTGATGTTTTTAGTGTTGGCTCTCATGCTTTTATTGTTCAGGTTTGACTTTTGAGACCATATATCTCTGTTTGTTTTCTTAAACAGTGTAGATCCTATGTTTTCTCCACTGCTTTGTGATGTAGACCTTGTATTTTGTGCCCCAATTGGCATTCTTATGAAAAGTCTCTGTATTGACGACTCAATTTCATCGTATCTATTCGAAATTGTTATGTTCAATCATGAAATATTTTTCAACATATCCTTTTGGTTGCTGTCTATGAACAAGCCTTCCAAATCTTGTGAGTTTGCCGCCAAGTCTTTTATGAACATAGGTTTCAGAGAGGTGAATATGTTGTTAAGCTCTGCTGTAGCACGGAGTAGATAGACATAATCAGCAGAAGACTTATTAAATTGTCATCCTTTTGTCTAATACATAAGTTGATTCTCCTTATTGGTTTGATTGGTGCAGCGCCTCGGGATTTTTACAGGATAATGGTATCAGTAAGATATATCTGAGATGAAATTTTTATTTGGGATTGTATTTCTATGGCTATTGAGGGGAACTCGTATTTAAAAAGCTGAAAGTGGGAGTAGGCTTTTTTACTCTCTAACTGAAATGAATCTATCTAAACTGTGGATGTCAGAATACACTTGTACCCTTTTTTAATTCTATCCAACCCCATCCTCTCTCCCTTTTTCTTGTTTATTTTCTTTGTTTTGAGTAGCAGGGGGGCTTATATTCATATCATCAGAGCACTGCGAGCCCAAATCATAGTAGGCAAACTTGTTTTTCATTGGTCATTGGGTTCTCTCATAGCCGAAATGTTCTCCATTTGAAGTATTGAGAAATACATTGTGCTTCTCCATATGGGGTTCTTTTTTCCTTTTCTAATTTGGCTTCCCTTATGCAGGAAATTCCAATTAAAAATCCTGTATATCTCATGCTAGGTGCATCCTTTGGTTCAGCAGCAAAGGGAACTGGGCTCAAGGCCCTCGAATTTGCTCTTTCTATATGTGATTCAGTAGATATGTATGGTTTCACAGTGGATCCGGGCTATAAAGAATGGTATTGATTAACTTTTGACAATTAGTTGTGTCAATTTTTCGTCTCTATAAAGTTTTTATATTCACCTGATTGAGTCATTTTATACTATTTTTTCAGGACTAGATATTTCTCTGAATCTCGAAAGGGTCACACTCCTCTGCAAGGAAGGGCTTATTACCAGTTGATGGAATGTTTAGGCGTAAGTCTAGAAGTGCTTTCTCCTTGTTTCTCTCACAAAGCAACCTTTATATTAGTTAGATTTTTTTTTTTAAAAGCATGAAGGGCATATGAGGAAAGGCTTTCGTCCTGCAGCATATGCTATAGGTTGGGACATCAACTCAACGTCATTGTGTCCAGTTGGGAGTATTCTAGTGGAAGTTCTAATATGCATCCTTTGATTTTTTAATCTATTACTGAATTTGTTGGTAAACGTCAGAATTGATAAGTGACGTAGTTATAATCTTCGTTCTAATTCTTTCCTTGTGATACAAGTGGAAGCCTTAAATTATTTACTAGGAATCTAATCTTTAACTTTGGCATTTTGTCCGGTGCAGCTTGTCAAAATCCATTCCCCATTACGAGCTGACCCGAACCGTGTTGTGAAATGGGTACCTAGTCGAAATACAATTAAAGCTGCAAGAATAGCATCAGAGAAATTGTTGAGGTAAATTATCCCCATTTTTTTTCCCATTTTTATTCTGAACTGTGATTTGCACATGCATTTAATGCTTTTTTTTCCTCATGCTCATTAGGATGGTTGGAGCAGGGTCTTCAAACCCACTCGATACTTGTTCTTTGATAAAGAAGCGAGTGAAGCCTGCATTGGTTTCAAGCCTCAGAAAGGCTGCTGTTGACCATAAAAAATTTGTGAAAGGCGCCACTATGTACCCTTTGGAGCACAATTCCGGACATGGTCAGCTTTGCATGGTACCATCATAATTGGATTGAGGCAACTAGACTTTATCTTCTCTGTGAAAAGCCACAAATCTGTGAAGTTTTAGATCCTTATATCCCAAAACACTATTCAAGTGGTGAAAAAGAAGAGGCTGCTTACTGGTACTGCTGATACAACAGTAAGTATTTCATGCCCCCTTACACATTTGCAGTCATAGTTTCTGCAGGAAAAATTCAAAATGCAGGTTCAGGAATAACTTGTTGACATCATTTGTCGCTTCATTGTTCTTAGCGGTTTTTTTTTTTTTTTGGGGAAATGGTTCATGAAATCCAGGTCTTCAACTCTTAAAGTTTGCAACGCGTTTGTGTCTGACCAAACTCTTCTTTCTAGCATGTCTTTGTTTGCAAATACGACTGGACATTGCAGTTTTCGAAGTGATACCATGTCCAAATTATTTATACAAAACACAAGATGATTGAATTAAAAACTAGTTAAGTTACGCGTATCCATTTCATTGTTTTTTATGGACTCACCTATGCCTTATTTTATTTGAAATTTTGAATATATGTGTTTGTGTTAGGTTCTATCAGCTACCAAGAAACTGAAAATAGAGAGGAAAGCAATGGCATCTTGTGAATCATGTTAATTTATATGGAGATGTGACCCAGAATTTTTACTAATTTATAAAAATAGTCAAACTTAAAACTTTTCTAACGTTTGTAGTCGAAAGAAAGCATTTTGACAAGAATATCGTAAGTATGATAGCAAGCATCTAGCGGTGGATGACATTCGACTGTCGGTAGGCGTTTTGATATTTCAATCCGTCTAGATACTAGTTAAGGGATGTTCGAGCGTTGTCTTTGATCCATTAAATGGAGGGTTTAAAGTACTTAAGTTCCGCTTACAATTGTCTAAGTGGTTGTTTGAAAAACTCACTTGGTTAGTTGATGATTTCAGTGTGGGGTATTGTTTTATAAAATGCTATTTTTAGTGAAAAAAAAAAAAGAAAACCAAGTTTGGCCATTTTAGGTATTTGTTTTAATTTTCCATATAGAGGCTTTGATCATTTGAAATATGGTACTAATTGAAATGGGGATGGCTGTAGAAGTGGCAATGGGCACGGTCCGGCAATCCTGATGTGGTTGGGCTGGGCCGAATTCAAGCCTGTTCGGGTTTGAGTAGAGTTAGGCATTTCAAAAAAAAAAAAAATTAATTAATTTTTTAAATTTTAAAAATTAAAAAATTTCAAAATTAGTTTTTATAATTAAAAAATATATTTTTTATTAACAAAAATAGGGCAAGTTTAAGTTTTTTTTTTTTGCCTAAACTCGGACCCTAAAAAAAATTACTTTGGGCTTGATTTGGTCTGGTCGGACTAAAACTTGTTGGGCCAAATTTATTCAGATTAGGTTGGATTAGAGTTTTTCTACCACTAACATGCATTAATTAACTAATTAATGAAAAAATTCAGTTCAGTTCATTTCCTGGATTTAATTATTGCCATAATTTTAACCACCACAAACATTTAATAATAAATAATAAGCAACAACAAATAAATCATGTGTGGCTCAATAATTTTGAGCCCACAGCAAGTATTTCTCAATCGCTTATCAGCGCGTGTACTGCGTCATAAATTCAGAATATGAACACGCGTCCAGTGCCCAACAAAAAACAAACCTCAAAGCTTTGATTATCTCTCTCTCTAATAAAATGGGGGAGCCACCTGAGGGCAAGTTAAACGGCGCCGTTGCTGGCGGAGGAGCACTGATGATTATTCCGACTTCGGAAACCGTTGGATCAAAGCGTCAGCGAAGGCCAAGCGTCAGATTAGGTGACATTGGCGGCGACCAACACCAACACCAACACCAGCCGTACGACTCGCACGTGCGGAGAATCATCAACACTACATCTAACGCCGCCAGACAATTCAAGCACCATCACGTGGCCGATGTGGATCACAAAAAGGAAGTTAATAAGTCGTCAAAGGTTCGAGCTTTAACTAATCTGAACCCTAATTCAGGAGAATTGAATGAAACCCTAGATGAGAATCTTGATAGTATCGCGATTTTGAGCTGGAAAGTGAAGGATTCGAAGAAGAGAGGGTCTATTAAAAGGGTTAGGTCTAATTGGGTATCTAAAAATAACGAAAGCGGTGGAGATAACAATAACAAAAACGACGACGTTGTTGACAACACCAACAACTTTGAAGTTGGAGACTCTAAGTATAGTGATGGAGAAGAGTTGGAAAATGGTTATCGTGAATTTAATATGGAAAATTCGGAGAGTCCATTGAAAGAGCAAAGCCCAGTTCATTCTCTTGACAATATAGCTGTTGATGGGCATGAAAGGGAGGATTTTTATTGCAATAGGAGAGGGCATGTTAGAGGAAGTAGGGACCACAATGATGGAGTGGAGTTATCTGGGCCATCGGATAATGATGCAAGGGAGTGGAATAGGGGAGGGAGTGAAGATGGGGTGAGAATTTGGTTGAATAGTTTAGGGTTAGGGAGATATGCGCCGGTTTTCGAAGTTCATGAGGTGGATGATGAGGTGTTGCCAAAGTTGACATTAGAGGATTTGAAGGATATGGGGATAAATGCCGTGGGGTCGAGGAGGAAGATGTATTGTGCGATACAGAAACTTGGGAAGGGTTTTTCATGAGGTTTTGGTCAGTGGGTTGTAGTATTTGAGGTGATTTTGAGTTTTCAGCCATGCAACATAAGATGGAATGCAATGACTGAAGTAGTTTAAACCTTTTAGCA
Organism: Zanthoxylum bungeanum; assembly: GCA_019454045.1. Taxonomy (NCBI): domain Eukaryota; kingdom Viridiplantae; phylum Streptophyta; class Magnoliopsida; order Sapindales; family Rutaceae; genus Zanthoxylum; species Zanthoxylum bungeanum. The sequence goes on from SKCR01036148.1 coordinate 13,752, forward strand.
TTTGTTTTCTTTTATGTTTTGTTTTTTGATGTGGTTCTAGTAGTATTTCTTGTTAGTTTTATTCTTTCACTTATATATGTTTTAATCAAGTGAAAATTTCTGGTATATAGTAGTTTCTTTTTTATGATTTTGCTGTAGTTTTGCTCATCATTTTTTATAAGCGTGGTCTACAATGAGGGAAAATCTAGATTGACTTGGTTTTTAAGGAACATGCTTAATAAAGAATGCTGATTTCAGATTTCTTTTTCTTTTTCTTCATACATTTCAGAGTGAAATGGTAGTTAGAATACTAAATTTTTCAATCTAGAAAGCGGCTTTCCAATGCCTGAATATATTCTTCAATGAATTGGAGCTATTGATTATTCCTTAACTGGTATCCTTGTGCTCTGATAATGATGATTGTGAATCATAGTAGATGCATATGAAGATTTAGTTTGTACTTTGTAATGCCTTGAGACAGCCATGATTAAACAGTTATAGTTGTGTGCTATTCCGCTTTGCCAATGATTTTATATTCTCGGCTATAAGGCATGCATCCTCACCTCATACCGTACTTTCTATAACTGTATAACAATGTAGCTAGTGCGTGCATCAAAATGGTGAAATTATGATTATATTTGTCTTCTGACAACTAACTTTTGTCTAATGAGCTGCATGTTCTGTTGGTGTGTATTTACTCACTCAAAGTGCTTTCATTTAGAGCAGCAAGCTGTGCTCGGAGAATTATGTTCAATTGAGGAAATGGTTTATTCAGAAGGTTTCAGTGTTGAGTAACAATAACTATTAACAAATCATAGATGCTTGTTGCTTGTGCTCTTTTAAAATGCTCTTTAATCAAACTTATGTAAGCGTTGGGTGGACATCATCCTATCTGACTTTTGTTTCATTAGCCGCGTTATGTTGGTTCTTGGTTGGTTGATCTTTACTTTCTGTATATGCAGTTGTATCATGTATGTTGTAAATGAATTAGAATTTGCATGCTCATTTTGCAGTATAATGGGAAAATTAAGTTCAAAGTGTTTGGCTATGGATGCCCCATTTTTGGTTTTGTCAGGATTCAGGCATTGTGGTGGATATGGTATACCTTTTTTGGTTTGTTCAACTTCTGTGGGCTTGAAGTGGATGCCATATCACTTAACCGGGATCCAACATTTTGGGTGGTTGACACTGTTAATATTTCAAGCAAAGTTTTGGTAAAACCAACGCCAGTGTTTTAAGAGTGTTAAAGTTGCACATTAGGTTTCCTGATCAACTTGGTGGAAGAAAGACAGATGACTAGGATATTGAGGTCATTAGGTGCAGAACAATTTAAACGTTAAAATTTCAAATGCTACTAGGTCTAACTTGATTTTTGCTTAATTCATTTATATGAAGAAAAGGTCAATTATCCTGAAAGGAATAATCTATTTGGTTGCAATGAGTTACTTTAAAAGTTCTTGAGTTGATTGCTAAGCCTTTCTTAAGGTGAGAAGTTAGAGTCCAGTATGAGGATTCATGATACCAAGTCTTATGTTTTCGTTGAGGGGGTATGATAAATTTCCTCTTCGAGAATCTTCTACGAGATGCTGTAATGGGTTTCAGAGTCCACGTGTGTGCGTTGTTTACGGCTTGAGCAGGTATGAATTTAGTGATGTGATGTTTACAGGGTTCGTAATTGAATCAGCGACTATAGAGTTTGCGATTCCTTGGTTGATATGCATTGAATCTTTTTATATCATTTTGAGGGGCTGAATTTTACCCCTTCACTGATATGTGAAGTCAAGTTTTGCGCTCATATTCTAAGTTTTTACTTGAGAAGGAATTCGTATATGCTGTTGCATGCGATTTTTCTGAAACTTTCGGAGTTCATAGATGGATGCATATTTTTTTCCTTTGTATTAAATGATGCCTGGATTCATCCCAGCATTCCATTCCTTCTGTCTACTGAAAATGTTTGGGGGGGGGGGATTGTATATTTCATTTTTATGAATAGATTGCTATGGAAAGTCTTAGTAGTCAATAAAATTAATCACGAGTACAAAATCTCTGATTATTTAAAATTCAGAACATAAAAATTTGTAGTTGTTGTTTGATAGCAGGATATTAAACTCAACATGTTATGTGTATGCATTTTAGGTTATCACTTTGAAATTATATTTCAATTTGTAATCAGAAACTTGGTAAGTAGTCCATCAATATCCCCAATGGACGTGATTTGGTGTAGGATTCAGGATCTAAACTTAAGATCTTATGTTATCGGAGATTTTATATGTTTCATTTAATCTGAAATGGATAATTTGGCAGCGAATTTTCAGAGAAAAAAATAGTCCATCACTTTAAGAAATAAAAATAAAAACAAATTCTTGCAAAAAATAAAAATAAAAACAAATTAGGAAATAAATCTTGAATACTCACTAAGAAATATTTACATGTAAATATGAGATAAATCTTGACCGTTTTAAGAAATATTACACATATAAATAGATCCCTAAAATTTAAATATATTAGTAAATATTTTTATGAGCACCGGATCCAAATCCACTAAGGTGTATGATCATATCCGTTTGTGTTTGTTGCTGCTGCTGCTCCCGACAAAAATTTAGGCAACATAAAGATAGAAATAGCCGCCATCCTCTTCTTCTTCGGGTCCTTTCCATGGTCTCTTTCCTAGAATAGAATTCCCTGATGGTACCAAAAGAGAGAGAATGAGAGTTTGTGATTCACCGATCACTTTAGAGTGTATTTGAGGAAAAACCGAATTGTATTTATTACTACAAGAATAAACACTACAAGTTTACAACAAGAAACTCACAAAAAACCTCACACACTCTCAAGCTTTCTACTTGAAGCTTATACACTTTGGGATATTGATAATGGTCCTCAAAGGGCTCTTTTATATGAACAGAGGCGTTTACAGACACGTTTTGGCCAACTTTCATTTGCTTTTGCCGGCCAAAATGGCTTTCGGCGCCAGCAGCTGGAAACCAACAAATCTCCCCCTCGGTGAAGATTTCCCAAAACTGAGCCGACCATCAATCATCCAAATCCGGATCCTTCAAAGGATCCTCCCCTGGCTGCATCTGTATGACTGCCTACGTACCCCGAGTTGGGATCAAGCCAATCGTAGTTCTCTGTATCATCTGACAGCTATCCCGGTTATGTCTCTGCACAACTCTAGCTTGTCCCGATCATCGTCGTTTGTTGACATGTCGACTGTGTCTCTGCACAGCACACTTCACTGCATCTCTGTACAGTATTCTCCTGCTATGTCTCTGCATAGTACAATCCACTGTGTCTCTGCACAGTAATCTTCTGTTGTCATGTTTCTTCACCAGTTTATTCTTCAGTGCTTTCTTGCCTTTGGGAAACTCTCTGGCTCCCCCACATCAGTAAGCAGAATATATTCGGATCCCGGATATCTGGTTGATGGAATCCTGCCTCGCTCAGATCTTCTTGTCTGAGGTCTACTGGTTTCAGGAGGTCTGTCATCATCCATCTCTGTGAATGATCTTGTAGCTTCTAGTGGAGTGGGTTGCGGCTCCCCCTGCTCAACACTTTCTTCTGTAATCTCTGATGGAACAGGCTGTGTCTCCCCCTGCTCAACATCTCTATCTGCCTCCTCTGGTTCTGCTTCTGGAATTTCCTCGTGCACCCTATCTGTGGCCAATTGTGCTGGTGCTGGGTCTGGATTTCTGTTGGCACTGGATTGGAAGACATTCTGGGCATTTCAATGTCTTCAATTGTTCGGTCTTCAGAAACTCTACTTCCTGGCTTCTGATGACCATCTTCACCTTCGGATCCCATAGTCTGTATCCAAATTCTTCATCTCCATGGCCTAGGAATATACATGGAGTTGTCCTTGCATCGAGCTTCTCCCTGAGCTCATTGGATACATATACAACGGCTAAACAACCGAATACTCTAGGGTGAGTGTAGGAGGGATTCTTACCAGACCACACTTTCTCCGGAATCTCCAAGTTCAACGGTTCAGTTGGTGATCTGTTGATCAGGTAACAGGCAGCACGAACAGCTTCTCCCCAGAATGGCTTTGGCAGCTTAGCCATACTGATCATTCCTCTGACTTTCTCCATAATGGTGCGTTCATTCTTGCAGCGACACCATTATGTTGTGGAGTGTGTGTAACAGTTCTCTCATGTCGAATGCTATGTCTCATGCAGTAGGCTTCGAACTCCCTGGAACTGTACTTGCCTTCATCGTCTGTGCGAAGGCACTTCAGCTTCTTCCCTGTTTCATGCTCTACCATGGCGTGGAACAGCTTGAATTGATCTAGGACCTGATCCTTCGTCTTGAGGAAATACACCCAGATTTTCCGTGAAGCATCATCGATGAAAGTCAGAAAATACTTGTTACCACCCAATGAATCAACCTCCAAGGGACCACAAACATCAGAGTGCACCAGACTGAGCAACTCTGATCTTCTCTCTGAAGAGAAATCAAATGAGACTCTGCGTTGCTTACCAATTGAGTAGTGGTTGCAAGGACCTCGTGCAGCATCCTTGGTAAGCTCCTTCTTGTTCAGGGTAGACAACCCTCTCCCACTCATGTGTCTGAGTCTCTGGTTCCACAGATTTTGAGAAGCCTCTTTTTCAGCTACATTGAGGCTGTCTGCACAAATCTTCACATGAGTCTTGTATAGTGCGCCGCAAGCATGTCCTCGGGCGACAACCATGACACCTTTCGTCATTCTCCATGTGCCATTTCTGAAGTGATTTTCATAGCCCTGTTTGTCAAGAGCTATCCCCGAGAGTACATTCAGCCGAAGTTCTGGAACATGCAGGACATCCTTCAAGATCAATGTACACCCGACATTTGTCCGCAACTGAATATCACCCATTCCTACTATCCCAGAGGAACTGATATTTCCCATCTTCACTGCTCCAAAGTCTCCCGCTTTGTAGGTTGTGAAGTAATCTCTGTGAGGAGTGACGTGGTAGGATGCTGCAGTATCTACCACCCACTCAACATCTTGGGTTGCGTTGTGAAGGCATGTCTCTTCCTGTATGGAGCATATTGCTACATCTGCTTGGACAACGACCAGTGTCTCTCCTTCGTCATTCTTCGGCTGGTGATTGCCTTCTCTCTGCTCTCGTTGCAGTTTTCGGCAATTCTTCTTTAGGTGGCCTACAATGCCACAATGGTAGCACTTATAGGTAGGCTTCCTTCCATCTGAGGATCTACCCCTGGTTGTGCTTCTGCCTCTCTCTCCGTCTCTTCCTTGATGTCTTCCTCGAGTCTCTGTGACGAAGGCTTCTGTCTGTTCTGAGCCAACATCTTTTCTCCTGGACTCCTCATTCGACAGGGCATCTTTTACCATAGGCATGGTAACTTTACCTCCTGGAGCGGAATTGCTGAGAGTAACCACCAATGTCTCCCAGCTATCAGGAAGGGAACTGAGTAGTAAGAGGGCTTGTACTTCATCTCCCAGCTGCATGTCTACTGCAGACAACTGGTTCACCAGGCTCTGGAACTCGTTGGTGTGTTCCGCAACGGAAGTTCCACTCCGTAGCTTCAGGTTTACCAAACGCCTCATGATTAAGGCTTTATTCCGAGCTGTTTTGGCCTGGAACATGTCTTCCAATTTCCTCCATCCACATTCCATAAGCATCTGTGTCCTGTGCTACATGGTGGAAGACATTGTGACCGATCCACTGCCTATCTGACCCAAAGTTCTGTTGTTGAGTTTATTCCAGTCATACTCCTTAACAGACTCTGGTTTCACTCCCTTCAACTCGATGACATCAAACAGATCTTTACAATGCAAAAAATCTATCATCCTAGGTCTCCAGAGGGAGTAATTAGTGGCAGCCAGTTTAATCATTGCACCAGAATGAGAATCATCCATCTCCATTTTAAGTTTTAAAGTTTAAAATGGGAATACACTAAAATCGGGTCTGAATTTCACAAATCGGAGGTCACCGTTGCGTCCGGAACGGTCGAAAATGGTGGAATAGACACTTCTTTGGTCTAAATCCGACACAGGGGCTGATTTGTAAATTCCTAAAATTTCTGGGGCAAAACTGTAAATTTCAAAACTTCAGGGGGCTAAATGAAATTTACCAGGCTGCTGACGTGGCGCTGACGTGGCAGTGCTGACGTGGCAAGGTGGGGACCCGTGTGCTGACGTGGCGCTGACGTGGCGGAGCTGACGTGTCAGGTGACGTGGCAAGCTGACGTGGCAGGTGGCGGGACCGTATGCTGACGTGGCGGACATGTGTCGATGACGTGGCGCTGACGCGGATCGTCTTCAACCTCTGGCGCGCGTGAGGCGCGTGGCGAGACTGGCGGCGCGTGGGCTTCTCTCTGGAAGGCGCGTGCGGCGCGTGCGGCTGCTGGGACGTCGGTTCCGTCGCCGGAAAATACCACCGTGCTCGTCTCGACGTGAACTAGCTGATGGTGTGCTCAAAGTTGATTTTTGACAACTTTGCCGGAACTCGAATTTTCCGAACCAAGCTCCGTTCTTCGGTTTTTCGATCCCAATGAAGAACCAAAGCTCTGATACCACTTGTTGTGATTCACCGATCACTTTAGAGTGTATTTGAGGAAAAACCGAATTGTATTTATTACTACAAGAATAAACACACAAGTTTACAACAAGAAACTCACAAAAACCTCACACTCTCAAGCTTTCTACTTGAAGCTTATACACTTTGGGATATTGATAATGGTCCTAAAGGGCTTTTTATAATGATCAAAGGCGTGTGAACAGTGCACACGCCTTGGTGGTTGGCAAAACGTGTAAACACGTTTTTGCCAACTTTCATTTGCTGCCAAAATTGGCTTTCGGCGACAGCAGCTGGGAAAAACCAACATGAGAAACTTAGAAAAACTCTTAATCCCGATCTATCTCAAGAGCATTTCACTGAGAAAATTCTCTCTATTAACACAATACTGAAAACAATTACATAAAAGCAGAAGGCAATAATTATTAAATTAGAGTAATAATAATATGAAGGAGTGAGCACTGAGCAAAGGCCTTTCCTTTCATTTACTCTTCTTCTACGCTCGAAGATAGACTTTAGTCGCGTGCAAAATGAGCTACAAGAATGACTCACGAGTGATAGTTTCTTTTTTTTTTCTTTTTTTTTTTTGAAATTTGGTCGTCAATCACCCGATCCGGGATTAAACGGAACAGGTAAAATCATCGGCTAACTCAAGCTCTTAGAAGAAGTGCACCCCTGAATTTGAACGTAAGACTTGAACAATCAAATCCTAAACTTTATGCCATCAAACCACACCCCTTGGGAGTGAATGATAGAAGATAATTAGCACTAATCATATACAATGCCGTCCAAAAGTAATTGTTTTATGTGAATATTTTGTGATTAGTTTTAATCAGCGTCTTATCATCCTTTAGTTCGTTGATTATTGCTGACATTTCAGTAATTATAATGTGATAATCATAAACTAAATATAAAGAATATTGAGGCTATCATATTCATATTTCAAAATTGATCTGCAGTTACAATTTCTTTGGCACATCCATCCTGTTAGTTGCAATCTGTGCATATGATTTGTAGCAGAACTCGAAGCTTTATAAACGTGGACACATTGAAAGATTTAGCTTCTGAACATGCACATTGTGTTCAATGAATAAGAAAATCTTATTTCGGATTCCCATCCTCTTCTGAATCTTATTTTCATACAAGCAATAGCTTTAGCAAGTAAAGAACCAAAATACCAGATGCAAAAGTACAGGAGGCCTGGGAAAAACATAATAGCAAAAAACAAAACATGTGCTACAAAATAATTCAAAAGCAATGATAGACAGCAACTCTCCTTGCAGGTGGGGGTTGACAGACAACGAAAAGCATCATCGCCAAGATAAAAGCTATCATCAATCCAAAGAGTAAATCATCAGAATCCGAGCAGCAAACCTGTGCCATTGTCGCAGCTAATCTTCAAGTTTTGCGACACAGACGGCAGACCCCTACTATGATGATCAAAACAATAAAAGAGCAAACAACCAAAAAAACACTGAAGAATGAAATTGAAAGACAATGATTGACAGAGTAACTGGGTTCTTGGAACATTTAACTTCTGGTTAAAAGAAGCAAGAACATGGACACTCTTATCCTCTGCGCTAAGAGCAATCAATGAAGAAGGGGCACGTCAGTTTCTAATGGGACTCTTTTCTTCTACTTCCATAGGTTTCTTTGTGGACAAGAGTCTCTGGCTTTAGTTGCCAAATACACATTAAGATTTATTTTCTTCATGCCTATGTGTGTGGGGTTGGGGGCCCTTAATTCTTGTCTGGTTATCACTAAATTTTCTATATGCATTGAGCCTCAGCTCCTACGGTCCATACAAAAGTCAGTACTAAAACACCTATAAGTCTGAGATAGCAGCTGCTTAAACCACAGAAAAAAGATACGAGAAATACTAATACCAGTATATGTGCATTTGCAAATGCCCAAGTTTAGGACATGAGTGAATAATCTTCTAACCTACACATGGGATCCACTAATGAGATGTCAATTATGCAAATAAAGCAATATGAGAATCACAACCTCATAAGGCTAGAATATAAACGGATGGTGAAGATTGATGATAAGGGCAACCCCAACCAACGCCATTTCTGGCGCTGATTGGGCACCTTGGCACTCTAATGGATAGCCATCATCTGCGCCAAAATAGTGTCATGTCAAATTTGGCATGGCATTGTAACAATAGTGCAGTGTGCGCTATTGCATTGGTTGCCCTGATGCAGCAGCCAGTTTTATGTGCTAGAAATTTCAATGACCAATTTAAAATGCTCATAATTTATTCAACAAAATACTCATTGAGGACATTCAACAAACAGATAGCATGCCCTCATAAAACCATTTCATTTTCTCTTAACCCAACATGAAGAAAAACAAAAATGCTTATTCAAAACAAACCCATTAAACATAACCTATTTTTTTTCCAACTTCTTCAATAACTCCATCTTTGAGGACATTCAACAAACAGATAGCGTCCGCTCATAAAAACATAATCAAAACAAAACCCATTACACATAAACTATGTTTTAACTTCTTTAACAAATCCCTCATCGGTTTCCGTGTCAACTAGAATTGAATCATTAAGAGTAATTTGCTGCTGCTGCTGCTGTTGTTGGTCACTGTTCATGGCTTGCTCCATGTCTCTTAGTCTAGTCCTCACAACATTGGTAACCAAAACTGCCAACCAAATAAATAAATAAATACAGTCATATAAATTATCAATACATTTTTACAAATTCATATAAATAAATTTTGAGAAACAGCAGAAAAAAAAAAGTGAGTGAATTAAGTACTAGCGGCGGTGCCGATGGTCCAGACCCAAAGGATCTTAAGCCCGGGGCTTGTCTCTCTCACCATAATGCAATTTCTCAACTCCAAAAAGTTTTTTTTTTTTTTTTTTTTTAATTTCCAGTACAGTAGAATTTGTCCAAATGTAATTAAGCAATGCAGCTGCAAGTGAACGTGGGTGACACCGTGATTAGTAGGAAAAAACGATTTTTGGTGAAGATCGATGTATGAATTTTGGATGATTTGTTTTTATTCAGATTAAAAAATAATGAGGTTTAGAGCGTGTTTGGTTGAGGGTTTTGGAGGGGATGGGAGGGGAGGGGAGATATTATTTTAAATTATGTTTGTTTGGTTCAATTTTTTGAAGGGGAGGGGTGTTGGAAAGGCTTTCCTCGCGCAGCGGATGCGATTAGGCACACGGATCGACCTTGAATTTTTTTTCTGTTTTCCCTTCCTTAAAGCTGAATGGAACCAGCACATATACTGAAGTTTTACTTCTGTTTCGGACACGATCTCAACCCCGGAATGCGCCCAAAACAGTCCCCGAACAGCTCCCGAACTACAGTGAAATAATGGACTGTTTTGGACCAGTTACACAACCGAACTGCACACAAATCACCCACTGATTTGCGTGAACTGCAAGGGTGATATAGGTCTGATTTTTCCACTAAAAACAATCCTAACTCAGCCCCAAAAAATCCCCAAGGTGTTTCCCAAAACCCGAATTAAAACAAAACAAACCGAGCCCCTAATCAAGCAAGTGATTCACGGCAATGGGCAATGAAATTGTCCCAATGCCGTGAGTTGTAGATGAAGAGAATAATGAGTTTTGTTCAACGCCACAAGATCTTCCGAGCTATATCTCGTTACCAACAGAAAGTAGTGTGGGCTACACACACAAACAAATCCCTAAACGTTTTAGAGATTTAATCACACACTAATAATATTTTTCTTATTCTTGTTCTTCAATATTGTTTTTCAACTTTTGAGAGAATGGAGAAAAAGAAGAATGTGGCTAGGGTTTGGAAAAAATAATAGAGTAGTCAAAAAGAAAAAAAATATATTTTTCTTTTTATACTTAGGGTAATTTGTTTCATAAAATAAATCAACCACTTCTCTCCCACCTATGTCAAATTCGGCCAAGCTAAGGTTTCTTTTAATTTTTTTTTCATCATCAATATTCAATTACCATTATTGAAAAGATGTTGCAAAATTAAATAAGCAATTAACAAATATGAAAATCACAATTTCCAAATTAATGCCAAGGATTTTATTTGTTTCCAAAACAAACAAATCCATCCCCTAATGGCTTGAGGAATTCGGCCACTACAAGGAATAATAGATAAATTTTGTAGCATTAGATAATTGAAATATATGTTACAAAATTAAAGAGTTAATACCTTTTAAAAAGATGTAACTTCCAAATTTAATTCAAAGGTTTCCAAAACCCAAATTTGGAATTCCAATATCAGCCTTCATTAAATTATATCATATATAATTTAATTGCTAGCAATAAATAATTATCATATAATCATTTATTATATAAATCATATATTAACTTTTAATATATAGTTGTAAGTGTGACAAATAATATTATTAATCATATTAATAATATTTATACCTTTGTGAGTATATAATTGGACTATCTAATTATACTAAATTCGTTATAGTAAATCGAGCTAGCACGGGGACCAAATAGACCTACGGTTCCGGGCTCCAATAATCTCGAAATATTAATTAAGCTCTTAATTAGATATTCCGAATTATTAACTCCAGGTTATTCCACTAAAAATTCGAAGTTGCACTCTCGTTGCCGCAGATGATATATTAAGTCGAACTAAGTCGTTGTCCATCGATATAGTCATTACATATGAATTGACCCTTCACGAGTAACTCGTAATTAGAGCTGGGTCATAATGTCCGTTATACCCTTTTAATTATTTTTACCTTAAGTACCATTGATTCTCTAATGAACTATTTATTCATAACTATTATGAATTTTAATATTTCTATTCGTAATAGAGAGACTTGAGCGCTCAAATCGTTCAAGTACTGAATCAACCCTTAAGAAAGATACTCATCTACTTCTCGCAAGAAGGAGTGAACTCCATGTCTATGAAAAACGTTCTCAGCTACAAAACAAACTGTGTCCCCAAAGCACGTAGCTATTGGTCGGGACTGCTACACCAACCTCACCTTTGTAAATCAAAGGACATAGCCTGCCATGCAGGAGTTCGCAGTACACTCAGGATTAAGATCAATCTATATATGACCATCTAGTAGATCGAAATGACTTTCTTAGTCTAACAGATATTATAAGAATGTCATTTCCATCTGGGTCCAATATTATATGATCGCATCATACAAGGTGCCTCCATTCTTATGACTCTACATGGACGATCCAGATCAAGATCGCCATACAAATATAGAATGGACCGCAGCTATAGATAAACCACAAACAAAGTACCCGCTTTGTTTGCTCTCTATGGACTATTTAAGATTACTAACTTCAGACTTAAATCCTCTTGTGTATGACACTCATACACTAAGTCTGAAGGCACATAAGCAATCTATGGTATCTAAGATGATATATAATATGCGAAAATTAAACAAACAATTTGATAAATGAATAATGCATCGTTTTATTTCAAAAACATAAAACCGTTTACATCACATGTAGCTCTAGGGCATACATTCCAACAATCTCCCACTTGCACTAGAGTAAATGGGACATGTCTCGTAATCCCAGACCATCTAGGTGACCTTCAAAAACTTTAGCCGGCAAGGTCTTTGTAAACGGATCAGCCAGGTTATCTGCGGATGAAATCTTTGTGACAGTAACGTCTCCTCTCTACACTATCTCCCTGATGAGATGATATTTCATTTCTATATGCTTTCCCCTCTTGTGGCTTCTTGGTTCTTTGGAGTTTGCCACCGCACCACTATTATCGCAATAGAGTGTGAGTGGTCTATCCATATCTGGAACAACTTCCAGATCTCCCAAGAATTTACGGAGCCAGACTGCTTCCTTAGCTGCTTCACAAGCTGCTACATATTCAGCCTCCATGGTGAAGTCAGCAATACAAGATTGCTTTATACTCCGCCATAATATGACCCCACCATATAGGGTGAACACTGATCCAGATTTAGATTTCCTAGAATCGACATCTGTCTGAAAATCAGAGTCTGTATATCCCTTTAGGATCATATCCTCACTGGAATACACAAGCATATAATCTCTCGTTCTCTTAAGATACTTGAGAATGTGTTTCACAGCCACCCAATGATCCAATCCTGGGTTTGACTGAAACCTACTGACTACTCCTACTGCAAAACAGATGTCCGGTCTCGTGCATAACATAACATACATGAGACTACCAACTGCTGAGGCGTATGTGATATGTCTCATTTCCTCAACATCTTGAGGTGTCTTAGGAGACTGTTCCTTTGACAAATGAATTCCATGCCGATAAGGCATGTTGCCTTTCTTGGAATTCTGCATCCCAAATCGCACAAGGATCTTGTCGATATAGGATGTCTGAGACATAACTAACAGTCGTTTCTTGTGATCCCGAAGTATATGAATCCCAAGAATATAACTGGCCTCTCCCAAATCTTTCATTTGGAATTGATTAGCTGGCCAGGTTTTCACGTCTGATAATATCTTTACATAATTCCCAATGAGTAAAATATCATCGACGTATAAAACAAGAAAAACCACCTTCCCGTCAATGACGCGCTTGTATACACAAGGCTCATCACTATTCTGCTCAAAGTCATAAGATTTGATCGTGGCATCAAATCTTATATTCCAAGATCGAGATGATTGCTTGAGTCCATAAATGGACCTTTGCAGCTTGCAAACCTTTTGCTCTTGGCCTTGGGCGATAACCTATATGGTTGTATCATATAGATACTCTCATCAAGATTGTCATTCAAGAATGCAGTCTTGACATCCATTTGCCAAATTTCATAGTCATAATATGCGACAATGGATAGAAGGGTGCGGATGGATTTAAGCATGGCTACTGGCGAGAAAGTTTCCTCATAGTCAACTCCCTCTTTCTGGGTATACCCATTGGCCACTAGTCTAGCCTTGAAGGTCTGTACCTTCCCATCTGATCCCCTATTCCTCTTGTAGATCCACTTGCAACCTATGGGTTTCACCCCATCAGGTTGGTCTACAAGTTCCCAGACTGAGTTGGAGTACATGGACTTCATCTCTATGTTCATGGCTTTGAGCCATTCCTCTTTGTCAGAATCATCCATTGCACTACGATAGGTCAATAGATCATCTACGCCATCGCTGGATGCGACAACTTGTGCTTCTCCAACCCCTAGGTAGCGATCAGGTTGTCGTACAACCCTCCAACTGCGTCTAGGCGGTAGATCATTCTGTCGAGCTTGCATCTGACTATCAGATGTTGAAGATGCTATGTATTTGTCAACTTTCGTTGATGATGGCGTGCTGGTCGAACCAGCAAGTAACTCCTCGAGTAACACTTTACTTCGAGGTTTGAACTCCCTCATATAGTCCTCCTCTAGAAACGTAGCATTTGTCGATACAATCAGGACTGTAGAAGAATCCACCCCTAGTCTCCTTAGGATAGCCTACAAATAGGCACACCTGAGAACGTGGCTCCAACTTTGTAATCTTATTCTTCAGCACATGTGCTGGACACCCCCATATGCGGAAATATCTTAAACTAGTTTTACGACCATTCCACAACTCTAAGGGAGTCTTAGGAACTGACTTACATGGAACTTAATTAAGGATATGCATTGCGGTTTGTAGTGCATATCCCCAGAATGAACTAGGTAGTGAGCTATAACTAAACATAGATCTCATTATGTCTAGTAGGGTCCGATTTCTCCTATCTGCAACACCATTTTGATGTGGTGTTCCAGGCGCTGTGAGCTGGGATACTATCCCATGCTCAACTAAGAATTCCTCGAAATCTCTGTCGAGGTATTCCCCTCCACTATCTGATCGTAGAGTTTTGATTGTCTTTCCTAATTGGTTCTCAACCTCAATACGATACTCTTTGAACTTTTCAAAGGTATATGATTTGTGATGCATTAGGTAGACATACCCATATCTTGAATAATCGTCAATGAATGTGACGAAGTATTCATAACCACCTCGGGCTCTTACATTCATCGGTCTGCAGACGTCCGAATGTACTAGCTCAAGTGGTTGACTGGCTCTTAAACCTTTTCTAGTAAAAGGTCTCTTGGTCATTTTTCCTTCTAAACAGGATTCACAAACTGGTCAAGTCCCGAGCTTTAACTGGTTTAAGGCTCCGTTTTTTATCAATCTATTTATCCGGTCAATGTTGATGTGACCAAGTCTAAGATGCCATAGATATGTGTCTGATCGGAGCGTAAACACACACGTATAACGCAAGCGCACGTATCGTTCAAGTAGTATAAAAATATCGATCCCACGAGGACTTAATGCCTAAGTTATTAATTTTATGAGGTCAAATGATTACTAGTATCTAACAGGTTGTTTAATTGATTTGAAATGGCGACGATTCTAAATTTAAAGACAAGTAAATAAAATTGTTCGAAAGTAGATTTTAAGAAAATTCAATATTAAAAACTATATATGGTTGTGATTTCTTTTAATATCATTTTAAAGATGAAATGGTTATCTTAAAGTTGGGTAAAATATTGATTTATTAACCTGGAACACTAAATTATGTAAAAGCCTCTTCCGATGGTCAATTACAAATACCTAGTATAATCCAATTGAACCATATGTCTATGTCAATCAAATTACCTAAATTCATTAAGATTAAGTTCCAATTAAGGCTACCCCCGCCCGACAGGTATATTCCTATCCTGTAAGGAAATCTATTAAAGGGTTATCTATCCTCAAGGAAGATCGTGGGCTATTGAGTTTGAGGTCTTAAACTTAAAATCCCTATGTCTAGTTCATTTTAAATTTACCTAATAAATTTTATTAATGGCCAGTTAATTAAAAAGCATTAAGATTAAGACTCAATAAATAAATCTTTATATTACCCAAACTATAATCTAACCCCTTATAAACATGTGATATTAAAAGTCATCACAACCCCAAATAACTAATTTAGTTACGACACATAACTAGGGCTGATAAAATAAAAGACATAAAATGCTAAAAAGTAATTGCGGTAAAGTAAATACTGAAAAGTAAATTACAATAAAATAAATGCTAAGGTAAAAGGAATTACTTTTACTACTACTAATTTAGATATCTCCTATAAAATAATATATAAACTTGTGATAATATTACCAACCGACCAATCTGGCGGTATCCTGATTAAGTCAAATTAAGTCCAACCAGCCATTAATGCGGTAATATTTGTCCATAACCAGCCATAAAGGCGGAACCAAAATAAAATTACCAACCGACCAATCTGGCGGTATCCTTGATTAGTCAGGTTTAAACCAAATTAAAATTAAATTACCAACCGACCAATATAGCGGTATCCTTTTTAAGTCAAATTTTAAATAGTGAATATATTATTTTTAAGGGAGATTAATCTAAATAGCAATAGTAAAAGAATTACCTTTCACCCTAGCTGGGGAAGTTACCTCCTCATGATGAATAGTAAAAACTGTAAAAAGTAAGAAAGTAAATTACTATTATTACAAAACGTAATTAAAATTATTACAAAACTAAAAACTAAAAATTAAAATGAAACTTAGAGAGAGAAGAACTCCCTATTTACATCAAAGAAATGGGAGAGAATGGTACAACAAAATCTGAAATCTCGAGCTGAATTTATAGGCCTCGGTGGGGTTCCAGCGTCGCGACGCCAAGGGCTTTGGCGTCGCTACGCTAGCTGCAGTTGGCGTGGCATGCTCTGGTTTTGACACGTGGCAATTCGGATAAGAAGATAAGGTGACACGTGGCGAGGCGGCTAAGAGCTCAATTATTATACTGACGTGGCGCTGACGTGGCAAGGCGGATGAGATCAATTTTCGGCACCGTAGGATTGCGACACGTGTGAAGGCGTGATTGGCTGATGATGACGTGACATGTTGACTCGGTTGACCTTCTGACGTGGACGATGACGTGGCACGACGCGTGGCAGAGTTGACTCGTTGACCGATGACATGGCGATGACATGGATGACACGTGGCACACGTGGCAATTGTGAGTGTCGGCACCGTAGGATGATGACACGTGGCACGGCGCATGTTAGCAGCTCGGCTGTGATGGTGACACGTGTCACGGCGCATGTTAGCAAAGTCAAACTTCTCAAATTCTGCCCCGTTGACCCGACGCACGTTAGCAGATCTGGTGCACGTTAGGCGTCGCGACTCTGATGACTTGGGCGTCGCGACGCGGATAATTTACCGAAATGCCATTTTTGCCATTTTTTCCTGTTTTGCTCCAAATCACCTCCCGAATGTCCTGAAACTTTATTTATCTACAAAATAACACAAAACACATCAAAATATTCACATAACTCAAGAAACTATACAATATATTAGGTTAAATGAGTGGGAAATAGTGATAGATTTACCACTCATCAGTGTCATCGTGAGAAATCTTTGGCCGTTTAGTTTTAGGTTTCTCAACCTTAAACATTTCAGTGTTGAGCAGTGACCTATGTGTTAACGGTCTTAACACATACAAGTTGTTTTCTGAGTTTCCTTTGCATATTGTTAATCCATTTATACAAATAATAACCAAATTGCTATTAAAAGAAACTGAATAACCATCATCCAAGAGTTTAGAAATAGAAATCAAATTCCTGCGAAAACCAGGAATGAATAACACATTGTTCAAATTTAAATAACTATTATTAATAAAATTTAAACTGGAGACTCCCACTGCTCTTGCTAAAACGACATCACATGTCCCGACCCTCATGGTGTAATCACCTTCAGGAAGGTCCCTCCATGAATCAAGTAGCTGCAAAGAAGAACAAACATGGTTAGTGGCTCCAGAATCAACAATCCAAGCAGATTTATCATCCTCCACTAATAGAGATTCAATAACGAGTAAATCATATTTACTTGTTTCCTTTTCTCCTTTAGCTCAGCAAGGTATTTAGGACAGTTCCTTTTCCAATGCCCATTATTGTTGCAGTGGAAATATTTTCCTTTGGGCTTGGCATCATTGGAGCCTTTCTTGTTTTTCTTCTTCTTCATGGGCTTTCCTTTAGCCTTCACAGTGCTTTTCTTCTTCATTTTTACAGATTTAGAAGACTCGGCAACATTTGCCTCTACACTGGACTTACGAGGATCCACAAGCATGAACTCATAATGGGTGAACTCATTAAGCAGTTGGGTCAAAGTAAAAGTCAACTTGTTCATAACATAGTTGCTTTTAAACTGCAGGAAACTATTCGGAAGAGTTTCATAATCATGGTCACCTGGCTACGCTCGTCAATACGAGCTCCATGGGTTTCAGCAGTGTTGAGATAGGTCATCATCCTTAAGAGGTTCTCTCGGACTGATGTCTCATCCTTCATCCTAGCAGTCATCGCTGAGACCATGGCCTCATGGCGTTGACGCTCCGAAGGCTGCCCAAACATGCCCTGCAATGACTCCATCATCTGAGATGCTAGAGCCATAGGCTCATGCTTTGCAGCAAGAACCTCAGACATCCCTGCTAGCAAGCAGCAGCGGGCTTTCTCATTTGCTGCGACCCATTTTTGGTAGGTATCGCGCACAGCTTTGCCAACATTTCTGGCTGGCTCGGGAGGACGTTCCTCCGTCAGGACATACTTTAGGTCTTCACAGACCATGATAGCGTTCATGTTACTTTTCCACTTAACATAGTTTTCCCCGGTTAATTTATCATTTTAGAGTATGGAAATAATTGGAGAAACCATGGCTGAAATATAAAATAAACATGCATTTAACATTCATTCATCACATATTAAAATCATCAAATAATTTTAGCATAAAATTAAACATGATGCACAAACCATGAATAATGAATTAGAAACCTAAGAGAATTACTATGCCACGGAAATCTATCATCCCATAAGTAAGTGCCGCCGTAGGGTAGGTCAAGTACTCACATGATAGATCGAGACAATCTCAGTCAATTCAATATATGCAGGAATAAATCTTATTCCTATATTAAACAACTACCGTTTTATTCGATCAAGGAATTTTATTAACAGTTAATTATTCCTTTGTGAGTGTAACCCGTCGTTTCGGGATTCTTGGACTCAACGAGTGAAGTGCCGCCGTAGGGTAGGTCAGTTCACAAGATACATCTAGAATCCATATCCTCTCGGAGCCCAAACCTGATATTGACCCAAAATGGACACCATCCGTAGGGGGACGAAAACAAAGCTGTCTCGAGGCGCCTTTTGAATCTCACGTTTTTGGACTAACAACGGAGATCGCGGGATATACTGTCGTATATCCCTCTCCCACTCACTATTTTAAATATTAAGGTTTCTATCTAAAATATCTAATATTTTATTTTAACTAGTGTGGATAAAGTTATGGCGGCTAAATCATAATTTTTATTTACACTAGTTTGACATAAGTGACCTAATCAATTTTAACTTTTAAAATTGTATCACTAATATTTCATTAGTCTATACTAATAGTTTTACTCAATTAAACTAATTTAATTAGAGTGGTATTAGTGAGCTATTATATTTTAACTCTTAAAAACTAGAACACTAATAAGTTTAAAATTTATGGAATTCTAAAAGGTCAAAATATTAATTAAACATTTTAATAAATTTTGGTGCGTTATAAAATCCAATGGTACGTGGAATTGTATCCCGAGTGCAGACCATATTACCGTCCATTCGGATTCGGCTATGGAATTTATGTCCGGGTTTTCATCCTATATACCAATGAAATTTATTATGCACCAATTAAGCCCAATATATTAGAATTCAAAATTTAAACCATAAATCAAATTAATCCAATTAATTGATTTCTATGCATATCATATTCAAATTTAAACATTTTAAATTACATAAAATCATATTTTTATGTGTATAATGATAATGCATCTATGACATGTTATGGCATGTAAAATGCAAGAGTGGGCACCCTAAGCTATATGACATGTTATTCAAACAATTCGAAATAAACATACATATAACAAAAAAATATTTTGCATTGACCAGACTCTTATTTTTCCTATACTAATTTAATTAGTACAAAAGATTCACCAATGCATTCCTTGGTCTTCAAATCCCGCTTCAAAGTGTTGTTGGCTCCTTTTGCGACTTCGGTGCTCCAAATTACAAAAATTGAAATTTTACATTGAAAAATAAAATTACAACAAATGTAAACAATGGCCTTATGGCCTTACATCCCAAAAACAAAACCAACTACAAAAATAAGAGCCGGAAAAATTTACGACCAATGCAAAATCCATTCATCACATGAAATAACAAAAACATTCATCATATGAATATCACAATGTGCCCACTCATCTAAACATGCATATAATATTTATGACTCATATAAATATATTAAAAACAGAAACTTTAAATGAAAAAGAAAAGGATTAAGAACACTTTTCAACCTCGCTCTTGATGCCAATTGTTGGAAACGCTTTCCTCGCGCAGCGGAAGCGATTAGGCACACGGATCGACCTTGAAAATTTTTTCTGCTTTCCCTTCCTTAAAGTCGAATGGAACCAGCAAATATACTGAAGTTTTACTTCTGTTTCGGACACGATCTCAACTCCGGAATGCGCCCAAAACAGTCCCTGAATAGCCCCCGAACTGCAGTGAAATAATAGACTGTTTTGGACCAGTTATACAACCGAACTGCACACAAATCACCCACTGATTTGCGTGAACTGCAAGGGTGATATAGGTCTGATTTTTCCACTAAAAAACAATCCTAACTCAGCCCCAAAAAATCCCCAAGGTGTTTCCCAAAACCCGAATTAAAACAAAACAAACCGAGCCCCTAATCAAGCAAGTGATTCACGGCAATGGGCAATGAAATTGTCCCAATGCCGTGAGTTGTAAATGAAGAGAATAATGAGTTTTGTTCAACGCCACAAGATCTTCCGAGCTATATCTCGTTACCAACGGAAAGTAGTGTGGGCTACACACACAAACAAATCCCTAAATATTTTAGAGATTTAATCACACACTAATAATATTTTTCTTATTCTTGTTCTTCAATATTGTTTCTCAAAAATTTTGAGAGAATGGAGAAGAAGAAGAAGGTGGCTAGGGTTTGGAAAAAAATATAGAGTAGTCAAAAAGAAAAAAAATATTTTCTTTTTATACTTAGGGTAATTTGTTTCATAAAACAAATCAACCACTTCCCTCCCACCTATGTCAAATTCGGCCAAGCTAGGGTTTCTTTTAATTTTTTTTTCAACATCAATATTAAATTACCATTATTGAAAAGATGTTACAAAATTAAATAAGCAATTAACAAATTTGAAAATCACAATTTCCAAATTAATGCCAAGGATTTTATTTGTTTCCAAAACAAATAAATCCATCCCCTAATGGCTTGAGGAATTCGGCCACTACAAGGAATAATAGATAAATTTTGTAGCATTAGGTATTCAATTCCATAATTGAAATATATGTTACAAAATTAAAGAGTTACTACCTTTTAAAAAGATGTAACTTCCAAATTTAATTCAAAGGTTTCCAAAACCCAAATTTGGAATTCCAATATTAGCCTTCATTAAATTATATCATATATAATTTAATTACTAGCAATAAATAATTATCATATAATCATTTATTATATAAATAATATATTAAATTTTAATATATAGTTGTAAGTGTGACCAATAATATTATTAATCATATTAATAATATTTATACCTTTGTGAGTATATAATTGGACTATCTAATTATACTAAATCCGTTATAGTAAATCGAGATAGCACGAAGACCAAATGGACCTACGGTTCCGAGCTCCAATAATCTCGAAATATTAATTAAGCTCTTAATTAGATATTCCGAATTATTAACTCCAGATTATTCCACTAAAAATCCGAAGTTGTACTCTCATTGCCGCAGATGATATATTAAGTCGAACTAAGTCGTTGTCCATCGATATAGTCATTACATACGAATTGACCCTTCACAAGTATCTCGTAATTAGAGCCGAGTCATAATGTCCGTTATACCCCTCTAATTATTTTTACCTTAAGTACCATTGATTCTCTAATGAACGATTTATTCATAACTATTATGAATTTTAATATTTCTATTCGTAATAGAGAGACTTGAGCGCTCAAATCGTTCAAGTACCGAATCAACCCTTAAGAAAGATACTCATCTACTTCTCACAAGAAGGAGTGAACTCCATGTCTATGCAAAATGTTCCCAGCTACAAAACAAATTGTGTCCCCAAAGTACGTAGCTATTGGTCGGGACTGCTACACCAACCTCACCTTTGTAAATCAAAGGACATAGCCTGCCATGCAGGAGTTCGCAGTACACTCAGGATTAAGATCAATCTATATATGACCATCTAGTAGATTGAAATGACTTTCTTAGTCTAACAGATATTATAAGAATGTCATTTCCATCTGGGTCCAGTCCTATATGATCGCATTATACAAGGTGCCTCCATTCTCATGACTCTACATGGACGATCCGGATCAAGATCGCCATACAAATATAGAATGGACCGCAGATATAGATAAACCACAAACAAAATACCCGCTTTATTTGCTCTCTATGGACTATTTAAGATTACTAACTTCAGACTTAAATCCTATTGTGTATGACACTCATACACTAAGTCTGAAGGAACATAAGCAATCAAGGGTATTTAAGATGATTTATAATATGCGAAAATTAAACAAACAATTTGATAAATGAATAATGCATCGTTTTTTTTCAAAACACATAAAACCGTTTACATTATATGTAGCTCTAGGGCATACATTCCAACAAGGGGAGGGGAGAGGAGGGGAGCAAAATATCTCCTAAGCCAATTTTAGCTCCCCTCCAAAAGTGGGGGGTTTTAGAGGGGAGAGAAAGTGATGAATTAAAATTTTAAATGCAATGACTAAATTATCCCTACTTATATTGTTTTAATTTTATTTATAACAAGTTATAAGGATAAAATAGTAAATTAGTTTTAAAATCTCTCCACTCTCTTCTTGAACCAAACATATATCTAATTAACAACCCCCTCCCCTCCACTCCCATTCTTTGAACCAAATATATATTTAATTAAAATCCCTCCCCTCCCCTCCCCTCCATTAAAATCCCTCCCCTCCCCTCCCCTCCCCTTCGTTGAACCAAACAGACCCTTAGGGTCTGCTAAGACTTAGCGTTAACGCTTAATATCACAATATGAGATTTTTATGATGTTAATTTATAGCCTAGCGTTTTTTACATAGTTTATAAATTAATTTATACTCTTTAATAATATTTTTTACCAAACACACATTTATATTGATGATTTATTCCATATTCATTATGCATCTTAAATTATTACTTAAAAATCGTAAATTTTAATTGGAATTTTAATTTTTCCCTATTGTTTGATAAGTGATTCAAGATATTTTATTATCTATCTGTTAGTGAAGAAAATCGCCCTAGGACGAACATCGTTATCAGGACGATGAAGAGAAGGGCAAGCGAAGGACGACAAATGAAGAAACAGTTATGACGATTATCATGCGAACATACACGTTGCAGTTGATCCCCACGATCGGGCGGTTGGGCAGTAGCTCCACACGGTCTGGAAATTATCGCGCACAACTTATCAGTTGAATGCACGATCCAACGGTTACGCGCAAACATGAAACGTGGGGAGGGAATCAAAACCACCCAAGCGGTTGACTAGGCTCTCCATGAAAAGAGAAGATGAGAAAAAAATGAAGGCTCTTATTGAGCAAGTATTTTAATTTCATAGCTTTGTAATTTGTAGAATCATAATTTGTGTGCTTGTACCCATTGGAGGCATTTTCGTTGAATTAAACACCATTTATTGAGACTTTGTCTCGGGAGGTTTGGACCTTACACGCTCATTGACAGAAAATTATGCAAACAGTTTTTGGCGACAACAATGGGAGACTTGGTGCAAAAGGTGAAGATGCCTCCGAAAAGAAACACTCAGACTGGCTCAAGTACAGAGGAAGAGGGATTGGAGCAAAGCAACCAGTCCCACGTCCCAACAGTAGTAGGCCATTTTGAGGGTATGGCAGAAGCAAGCCGATATGACACTATGCGAGAGTTCAGCCCCAACGTGATTCTTGTTTTGTTCGGTGAGTTCACCCAGGATGTTTTTGAACAGATTAGGCGTCAAAACGCTCACATCATAGATAAGTTTACTTCGGCTAGTAATTCGCATTAAGAAAACATGGTCAAACATATAAGCTTATTAAATGAGTTAATGGCCAAATGTGTGAATGAGGGGACAACCCCACCATGGACTACACCTCCTTCGGCACCAAACAGTCATGAGGCTGGTCCAAGCAATGGTCCTACTCTACAAGGGACTACCACCCCTACGGTACCCCGAGGGGGAGTACAGCCTGGTGGTATTGGCCCATATTCAGGTCCAAACATGGTACAACACGAAGTAGTGTTGCCCCAAGGTTTACAAGGGCAGAGTCATGACCATGTCACATTTGTCACAGGACCACAACCGCCACCTGTAGGAGTACCATTTAATGGCAATGACATGTTAAGAGAACAAATGACCGAGATTCTTCAAAATCAATTCGGTTTAGGAGTGAGGTCGATTCGGCCAAGGTATCAAAAACTGTATTCGGAATGGATTGATTTAGCATACCTATGGCCTAAGAATTACAAAATACCAGAATTTTCTCTGTTTACATGGTCTGGAGAAATTTCCACAATAGATCACATAAGGCGATTTACCCTTCAGTGTGGGGAAACGAACGATTTCCATAAGCTGAGATTATTTCACGGCTCATTGTCAGGAGTATCCTTTTCGTGGTATATCAGCCTGCCGCCCAATTCAGTGGAAAATTGGCACCAAATTGAGCAATTGTTCCATGCACAATTCTACAAAACTGAATCCGAAGTAACTCTGGCCGATTTGGAAAATTTGAGGCAGTTGCCAGGAGAATGGACCGAAACGTTCTTACAAAGATTCAAAGCGGCTAGAGGCCGATGCTATGTGCATTTACCAACAAAAGAAGTTCGTAAAAATCGCTCAAAACTGTCTTAATTTTGATTTGAAAAAGAAGTTTCAGGATCGAGAATTCTGGGAACTCCCTCAACTCACCACTAGTGTAGTGCGATATGAACGGCTATTGAGGGAGGAAGAACAAATGAAAAACGCTAGTAAAGGAACCTATTATAGGAACACAAACTATGGAATAAGTGAAATGAATATTGAATCGGCTGACTTGTGCTTAGCCGAACCAGTTAAAGGGAGGCCATACGTTTGCAAGACGTGGGCAGAACCACAAGCGAAAATAAAAAGTGACAAAAAAGTATAAATTTTTCATTTGATATCACTAAGGTTGATGCCATATTTGACCAATTATATAAAGATAAGCAGATTAGGTTGAACGACCGCCACAAGTTACCAAGCCTCGAACAAATTAGTGATAAAAAATACTGCAAGTGGTATAATGCATGGTCTTATTCAATTAACAGTTGTCTTATTTTTCAAAATGTGTTACATGACGCCATAGAATCTGGATGAATAACATTCGAAAAAAAATGGCAGTGGACGACAACCCTTTCCCAAAGCCGTTGGAATTGAATATGATCAACTCTGACCTCACTAAAATGAATTTTCCAAAGTTCAAGTTGATCCTAGACGAGGATCAGAGCGGTCATCGCTCTAGTACTCTTGAAAGGATCGAAGCGCCCCAAGAAAGAAGGGCTCTGCAAAATTTGTGCATACATTTCCAGAACAGTATAGAGTGGATGAAAGAACTGGAAGATACATGTGAGAGGCCAACGAAGAAAGAGACAGTAGCATGGCAGCCGAGAACCTTCGCACCAAGGTTCTATGGAGAACATTCAAACTTCGTCCAAAATATCAGGACATTTAGACCGAAAATTCATCGGCCCAAGGTATGACATTCGTACCACCGGCCAAGGAAGAGCTATCCTCATGTGGATGAGATGATGAGGACACAACTGAGGCGGAATCAGAGGAATTACGGCCGTATGATGCGTCGGCAGCAAGAAGCGAAAACTATTACTGGCCATAGTCTTCCAACCAATGCCCCCACAAGGAAACCACATGTGGACGTCAAGGATAGCGGTGGTGTAGGCACTGTATTTTTGCATATAAGTCTCGATGATGAGTCTCACATGGAGACACTACCTCTTTAAATTGTGGAAGTTGCGGGAAACGGACGTCGGAAGGGAAGAGTCAAGAATTGACATTTTGTTGGATTTAATTCGCTGGTTTAGCTTTGGGTCTGCTCGTTGAACCTCTGTTTTAAAATTCACCTAGCCCAAAACCAAAGTTACACGCCCACCTAGCCCAAGCCCATTAAATCACATCCAATAATAATTAAAACATTTAAAAAAACATGTCACAAATTAAATTAAAACCAATTAAATTAAATTAAATCCAATTAAAATCCAATTAAATTAAATTCCTAATTTAAGCAAATCTCATCCCAAAATAAAAAATCACCTACCTAAATAAAACAAATCACCTACCTAAATGAAACAAATCAAATAAAATCAAATATATCATTTTCCTAATCAAGACAAATCATGTCCCTAATTAACTAGATACTTTCCTTGTGAGATACTAATTAGGAGATGTCACCATTGATTGCATGATTCATTTTCTATTCACACAAGGGGAACCCTAGCCATTGTCTATAAAAAGAGACACAAATTCAACCCTCACCCTCTCCAACACTCACCCAACGGCACAAACAAGAAACAGAAAAAATAAACCCTAATAGCACCTCTGTTCTCTCTCATCATCTCTCAAACCGTGAAGAGACAAACCCTAGACTCGGCTCTCTCTCTCTCAAACCGTGAAGAGACAATAAACCCCTAAAGCTCCATGCCTTCTAACTGCTCTCTCTTCTCGGCAAAACCCACCAAGGCCCTGCTCACCACCCCCTCGCCGACTGAGCCATAAACAAATCGTAACACATACACAGCCCTCAACCTAACCTAGCCTTTGACCACAACAAAGAAGCCCTCTCCATTCACTCCCACATCGACTATTGAACCTTAAAAGCCACTCACCGAAGCCATTCACAGTAAACACACGATACTTGTTGCCATGCACATACTCACCGACAATAACAAACCTCTTCACCGATTCCACAAATAACACAGCCCTAAGCCACGTGAAACCAACCTCTACACATAGCTAAAACAGTGAATAAATAACTCCAAAACAAACACCCAAACAGTAGCCCAATAAACCAATAAAACAGCCACGTGAAACCAGTCCAAAATCAACTGAAAATAGCCCTTACAGTCCCAAAAAAACACTGCACAACCAGAACATCAAAAACGATAATAAAAATAGTCCCGAAAACCGTAAAAACAGTCCCTTAATACAGCAAAAATAGTGACCAGAAAATACAGCGAAAACAACAACGAAACAGAGTGAAAACAGCAGCCCAAACAGCGAAACAACGAAGGAAAATGTTGAACTAGTGAACCGGAGGAGTTGCGGAGCATCAACCCTTCCGACGGCCGTGTAACGCGCTTCCGAGAGACGACTTAAGAGGTTAGACCTGAGGGCACCCCTTTTATTTATTATCCTTTATTTTTTTATTTTTTTTATTGTTTTACTTTGCATAGGTATTGTTGATTAATGTATGTTATGGCTATTGGATGAATGAAATATGTGTCGTCTCTTATGGTATATCGGATGGAAACCTAGACATAAATTCCGTAGCCGAATCCGAATGGACGGTAGTGTGGTCTGTACTTGGGAAACAACTCCACGTACCACTTGAGCAAACGACACATATTTCACTTTATTTTATCTTGTTCGTCTATTATTCGCATTTTACATTCCATCATTTACTTTCCGTACGTTATTTGTTTGTGTATTGATGATATAGTGCGCATGGGCTAACTAGGGTGGATTAAAGGTCCTTTATTCAAGGGAAATGCCTAAAGGCTACCTTTACCATGAGGTTTTGCCGCGCCGAACGAAGTATGTTTGATTGAATGTGAGATATGTTTAATCGGAAATACGGAGTTCCACATCATTGTCTCATTCATTTGTATGCATGGCAATATAATGCGCATGGGCTAACTAGGGTGGATTAAAGGTCCTCTATTCGAGGGAAATGCCTGAAGGCTACCTTTACCACGATGTTTTGCCGCGCCTTTTATTATGTCATTTACCCTTTACATATCATTGCTTTATTTACGCATGCATTGCATTCTATTGCGCATGGGCTAACTAGGGTGGATTAAAGGTCCTCTATTCGAGGGAAATACCTAAAGGCTACCTTTACCACGATGTTTTGCCGCGTTAAACGAGGTACACTCGATGGAACGTGAAATGTGTTCAATCGGGCATACAAGGTCCCATATTATTTATTTGTTTATTCATGCATCGATAATTTAATGCGCATGGGCTAACTAGGGTGGATTAAAGGTCCTCTATTCGAGGGAAATGCCTAAAGGCTAACTTTACCACGATGTTTTGTTGCGCCGGACGAAGTACACTCGATTGAATGTGAATGTGTTCAATCGGACACACGAGGTCCTATATTGTGTATTTGTTTATCCATGCATGTGTTTATGTCGTTTCAGATGCCATTTTGGTAATCTCATTCGAATGCGTTTACGAACGCTACATGAACGTATGCATTATGTCTCAGTCCATTCGAACGCGTTTACGAACGCTACTCGAACGCGCATGCGTTTTGTTTTATCATGCATCAGGTCTTATCCCGTTCGAATGCGTATCGAACGCTATACGAATGTGAACATTCTGTTTACCGTTCGAACGCGTTTTCAAATGCTACACGAACGCACATACAGTAAACATATTTCTTTTCATCACATTTCATGCATGTCCGCTTCTTTGGTGATTTCTTTTGCATTACATAATTAATCATATCATTTCATTATTGACACTTTTATTGTTATCATTTATTTATATTCCCGCATTTATCTACTTAATGTGTTCGTGAGATTGTGTGCTTGCCTTTATTTCATTTATTTCTATGCATGCAAACTTAGACATAGATTATATGCAAACTTAGATATGAGCTTCATTTTCATGCATGTGAACTTAGAAATATAATACTCTTGGAAATATATGTTGCGTAGATCCGATTAAATTATTGCACAAATCATTTCATTACAAGTGGCATAAGTAAGGGACCATTCCGAACCCAACGGTTTGAGGTCTTCCCTTGCGAGGGGTGAGTGCGGCCTTTAATCATTTTCCCGGTTCACACCGGGTGGCGACTCCATGTTATTTCTCTGATTTAGTTCCCCCGTGGGCTACTCCGTACTCCCGACCAGGCCGCGAGCCTGGAACAGCATCGCCGATTTCTATGTCCTACAGTCTGGCGACTCCACTGGGGATAGAGAATTGGCCCCAAAATAATGTCTTGTAGTGTTTGTGATTTGTGCTTTAGTTAACCGTGTCTATAGTAGGTTGAAGGGGTTTAATCAAAGGCACTTTTAGAGCTAGGTAATGGTTTGGTGTCTTCCTTCATTCACTACCTTTCTATAAGGAAAAGCTATGAAGGCACCTAGATAATCATATACTCGTAGCTTACTGTGATGGACTAATTTGGAGTACTCATTATTTATTCATGTCACCAAGCGATAAGAGCCTAAGAGGCTTGGGTTTTTAAGAAAGTTCGCTCCGCCCTCCCTCTGGGTAATCTGCAACGGAAAATCCATTTGACAGTCAGTCACGCACCATAACTCGTTGGCACGTATCTTAGTGTATAAAAAAGGTGCGCTCACTTGGTCGCTCGAACCCTTGAGTGGGGAGACCTAGTTGTGGGTAACCCTTCGTCGACGAGAGCCTTTGTCCGTACCCCTATAAACCCGCGTAGACTATAGCTGTATGACCAATAAAAACTATTTCCTTGTGCTTGTGTTTAGGGACCATCATCATTTGGATTCAGTTAGACTTCTTATCAGAAATGCGAACTCGTTGGGCCATTTAAACTGGGATGAGTTCGTATCTTATGACAATTGGGCTAAAAGTTTCTAAAATGCCGATGGGCCACTCTGTAGAAATTGTTTCTTTATGCTTATGCTTAGGACCATCATCATTTGGACTTCTTGTCAGAAATGCGAACTTGTTGGGCCATTTAAACTGGGATGAGTTCGTATCTTATGACAATTGGGCTAAAAGTTTCTAAAATGCTGATGGGCCACTCTGTAGAAATTTTTTTTTATGCTTATGCTTAAGACCATTGTCATTTGGATTCAGTTGGAATTTTTGTCATGAGGTATGGGCTTGTTGGACCATTTAAACTGGGACGAGTCCGTGCTTTATGGCAATTGGGCCAAAAGCTTCTGAAATGCCAATGGGGCCATCTTGTGTTTAGGCCTTTTATCATTTGAAGTTGTTTAGCCATGTTATCGTAAAAGTGTAAACCAGTTGGGCCTTTTCAGCTGGGATAAGTTTGCACCGCGCAATAACAGGATTGAATACTTTAAAATGATAGTGGGCCGACTTATATGTTCTATGCATCACACGTATCTCATGCATCTCATGCATACACCCATCATGTTAACCCTCTTGTGTCTTAAGAGCCATCATAGATATCCGTTTGGTTAGGAAAAAGGGAAGACTTGTTAAAAGGCCGATAGCAAACATGAGCGAATCAGAGAATAAGGTATCCCGTATGGATCAGTTGGAGACCAATCTCACCAAGGTTACTGAACAGTTGCATGCCTTGACTACTGCTATGGCTAATATGGCTGTTCCCCAAGCTGGGGGAGGTTCTGAGAATGAGAGGCATAAAGACCCTCCAACTAGATTGAATGATGATATCATTGGTTTTGATGATGATATGGCTGAATATGCTGCGGGCAGAATGGCAGGGTCTCAAACTGAACTGCAAAAACTCCGAGATCAGGTAGAGTCGGTTACCCGTAAGATGAGGGGCAAGCACGAAGACCTGTTGGATTATGAGGCAATGACGTTTGAGGAACAGTTGCCAACTCAGTTTAAAATGCCGGATATAGCCAAGTTTAATGGGAATGGCGACCCAAGGGTCCATCTCCGGCAATATGTCTCGGTAATGAGTTTAGTGGGCCTGTCACAACGCCAAGTTCAGAAAATATTTGGGATATCGCTCGAGGGGCACCCATAGTATGGTATCACAGCCTGGAGAGGAAGATCAATGAGGATTGTAGGGAATTGGCGGAGGCCTTCTTGAAAAAGTATGTTACAGACCTGGTGATTGACTTGTCACTCCGCGATTTGGAGAACACCAAGCAGAAGCCGGAGGAGAGCTTCAAATAATATGTAGACCGCTGGAGGAGCCAGCTTTTGAAAATGCAGACTCGGCCCTCCGAGAAGGACCATATAAAGATGATTATCAAGGGTACTAAGCCCTCAATTTATGGCAAGCTGAGGAGAATGACCTCAATGATTACTGATTTTCGACAGTTGAGGGAAACTGTCATGGATATTGAGGAATAAGAGGCTGAGAATAGAAAGTTCTATGGCCAGAATAAAAGGACTTTTGGGGGAAATTCTGAGACTAAGCCCGCTACTGCCGAGATTGCTGCCATTAGGAACCGGTATTTCTCTAACCTGGGGAAGCCTTAATCTAAGGTGCTTGAGAAGTTGAAGGGACAAAGACTCCTAAAACCCTTAGAAGCTAAACCACTCCCACACCCTCCACCGCCACACCTCAATGTGAACCTTTATTGTCACTTCCACCAGCAACATGGCCATGACACCGATAACTGCACCCGCCTCAGGCACGAAATCTAGGACCTAATAGACTCCCAAAAAATACCTGACCCTGAGAAAGAACAACCCAACACATACCGTAACCCCCTGCCTAACTACCACTCTGTCCCACCGCCTACCTATATGATCAACTCCGGCCTACCCGAAAGCTTTGTCTCCAAACTCTCCACCACCCAGTTTCTTTCATGGGGATAGGGAACGACAGCAGTGGAGAACCATAGGCCGAGGAAGAAGGCAATGCTGCGAATAATGAAGTTGTTCCTCCTAGTTTATTTGATCTTGCATTTTTAATAAAGACATTGATTTTGTCTACTTGTTCGAACCTTTTCTTAATAATAATAAAGACGTTCATTTCACTTACTTGCCTGAGTCTCTTCCTTTCAACCTGCGACATGAGTATATTTGACAAAAGCATTCAACCCTGGTACTATGATACTCAGCGATGTTTAGAACACGAGGAATCCTCGGAAGAAGCAAGCAGAAAAGACAGGATAGCCATTCAGAAATTGGGAAACAGGGCGGTGAAACTGTCAGACTTAGAAGGCAACGAGCTCACCGAGCTAACCAACGTGGATAGAATGAAGCGGTACTTTGCCTGAGGAAGAGAAGACCGAGCAGTCACCAAGGGAATTGGCGGAAGACCTAACCCGACGGGATAGGAAACTCATTCATGCATGCATGGATACATGTAACATATTTGCATTCTTTTTTGTGTTTGTTCTGTTTTGTAATCACAGGTTTCAAAGAAGAAGAAAAGAAAGCAGCAAAGACAAGCCAACCAGAAGCAGCAACGGTACAATGTCATCAGTTTCAGGAATAAATCAGTATCAGTTTTGGGGATGAGTCCCGGGGGCGAGGCCCACATCAACATCAGTTTTGGGGATGAGTCCCAAGGTCGGGGCCCACATCAGCATTAGTTTCGGGGATGAGTCCCGGGGGCGAGGCCCACATCAACATCAGTTTTGGGGATGAGTCCCGGGGTCGGGGTCCACATCAGCATCATTTTTGGGGATGAGCCATGGGGGCGAGGCCCACATCAGCATCAGTTTTGGGGATGAGTCCCATGGTTGAGGCCCACACATCATCAGAAAGCCGGGAATGGCACTCCAAGAATGGAGCACGGTTCGGGAATGAACAAGCCGGGAATGGCACTCCGAGAATGGATCATGGTTCGAGAATGAACAAGCCGAGAATGGCACTACGAGAATGGAGCACAGTTCGGGAATTAACAAGCTGGGAATGGCACTTCGAGAATGGAGCAAGGTTCGAGAATGAACAAGCCGAGAATGGCACTCCGAGAATGGATCACGGTTCGGGAATGAACAAGCCGAGAATGGCACTCCGAGAATGGATCACGGTTCGGGAATGAACAAGCCAAGAATGGCACTTCAAGAATGGATCAAGGTTCGGGAATGAACAAGCCGAGAATGACACTCTGAGAATGGAGCATGGTTCGGGAATGAACAAGCCGGGAATTACACTCCGAGAATGGAGCACGGTTCGGGAATGAACAAGTCGGGAATAGCACTCCGAGAATGGAGCAAGGTTCGGGAATGAACAAGCCGGGAATGGCACTCCGAGAATGGAGCACTGTTCGGGAATGAACAAGCCGAGAATGGCACTCCGAGGATGGAGCATGATTCGGGAATGAACAAGCCGGGAATGGCACTCCGAGAATGGAGCACGGTTTGGGAATGAACAAGCCGGGAATGGCACTCCGAGAATGGAGCACCATTCGGGAATGAAAAGTCGAGAATGAAGCATGGTTCGGGAATGAACAAGCCGGGAATGGCACTCCGAAAATGGAGCACCGTTCGGGAATGAACAAGCCGAGAATGGCACTCCGAGAATGGAGCATGGTTCGGTAGCCCTGGGCATTATCGGATTCAGATCGGATCGAATCCGAATCCGATCCGATCCGAAATGCTCCGAGATGTTTGATTCGTTCGGGCCGGATCCTCTTATCGAACTCGATCCGATCCCATCCGATAATTATCGGATCGGATTGGTTCGATCCAAATTCGAATCGGATCGGATCGGACCAATCCGATCCGAAATCATCCTATTTCGGATCGGATTGGTTCGATCCGAATTCGGATTGGATCAGACCGATCCGATCTGAAATCATCATATTTCGGATCGGATTGGTCCGATCCGATCCGATCCGAATTCGGTACACATAATCTGGTTTTGAGTAAAAAAAATTGAGCGGATCGGATCGGATAAAATCCGATCAGAAATAATTCGATTTTTTTTATTTAATATGTAACGACGTCGTTTTGCATATTAAATAAAAAAAATTCGAGCGGATCGGATCGGATAAAATCTGATCCAAAATTCGTCGAACCAGACCAGCTCAATTCGATCGGATTTGATAATCGGATCGGATCCGATCCGATGCCCACCTCTATGGTTCGGGAATGAACAAGTCGGGAATGTCACTCCGAGAATGGAGCACGGTTCGGGAATGAACATGTCGGGAATGACACTCCGAGAATGAAGCAAGGTTCGGGAATGAACAAGCCGAGAATGACACTCCGAGAATGGAGCATGGTTCGGGAATGGACCACCTCACAGTAACGGTTCGGGAATGGACCACCTCACGGTAATGGTTCGGGAATGGACCACATCACAGCAACGGTTCGGGACTGGACCACCTCACAATAACGGTTCGGGACTGGACCACCTCACAGTAACATTTTGGGAATGAACCAGGGGTCGAAGCACCTCACCACCATATCAACTCAGTTCAAAGCAACATGCAAGTGAAGTAGCTGGCGAGTCAGGTAAGTAAAAATGCATTGCATAACTTTGATAGGATTTTCATTGTCACACACTACACAAGTCTCATCAAAGTGGGGGCGATTGTAGGCACTGTATTTTTGCATATTAGTCCCGATGATGAGTCTCACATGGAGACATTACCTCTTTAAATTGTGGAAGTCGCGGGAAACAGACGTCAGAAGGGAAGAGTCAAGAATTGACATTTTGTTGGATTTAATTCGCTGGTTTAGCTTCGGGTCTGCTCGTTGAACCTCTGTTTTAAAATTCACCTAGCCCAAAACCAAAGCTACACGCCCACCTAGCCCAAGCCCATTAAATCACATCCGATAATAATTAAAACATTAAAAAAAAAAACATGTCACAAATTAAATTAAAACCAATTAAATTGAAATTAAATCCAATTAAAATCCAATTCAATTAAATTCCTAATTTAAGCAAATCTCATCCCAAAATAACAAATCACCTACCTAAATAAAACAAATCACCTACCTAAATGAAACAAATCAAATAAAATCAAATATATCATCTTCCTAATCAAGCCAAATCATGACCCTAATTAACTAGATATTTTCCTTGTGAGACACTAATTATGAGATGTCACCATTGATTGCATGATTCCTTTCCTATTCACACAAGGGGAACCCTAGCCTTTGTCTATAAAAAGAGACACAAATTCAACCCTCTCCCTCTCCAACACTCACCCCACGGCACAAACAAGAAACAGAAAAAATAAACCCTAATAGCACCTATGTTCTCTCTCATCATCTCTCAAACCGTGAAGAGACAAACCCTAGACTCGGCTCTCTCTCTCTCAAACCGTGAAGAGACAATAAACCCCTAAATCTCCATGCCTTCTAACTGCTATCTCTTCTCGGCAAAACCCACCAAGGCCCTGCTCACCAGCCCCTCGCCGACTGAGCCATAAACAAATTGTAACATATACACAACCCTCAACCTAACCTAGCATTTGACCACAACAAAGAAGCCCTCTCCATTCACTCCCACATCGACCATAGAACCCTAAAAGCCACTCACCGAAGCCATTCACAGTAAACACATGATACTTATTGCCATGCACACACTCACCGACAATAACAAACCTTTTCACTGATTCCACAAATAACACAGCCCTAAGCCACGTGAAACCAGCCCCTACACACAGCTAAAACAGTGAATAAATAACTCCAAAATAAACACCCAAATAGTAGCCTATTAAACCAATAAAACAGCCACGTGAAACCGGTCCAAAATCAACCGAAAATAGCCCTTACAGTCCAAAAAAAAACTGCACAACCAGAACATCAAAAACGATAATAAAAACAGTCCCGAAAACCGCAAAAAACAATCCCTTAATACATCAAAAATAATGACCAGAAAATACAGCGAAAATAACAGCGAAACAGAATTAAAACAGCAGCCCAAACAGCGAAACAGGGAAGTAAAACGTTGAACCAGTGAACCGGAGGAGTTGCGGAGCATCAACCCTTCCGACGGCCGTGTAACGCGCTTCCGAGAGACGACTTAAGAGGTTAGACCTGAGGGCACCTATTTTATTTATTATCCTTTATTTTTTTTATTGCTTTACTTTGCATGGGTATTGTTGATTAATGTATGCTATGACTATTGGATGAAAGGAATATGTGTCGTCTCTTATGGTATATCGGATGGAAACCCAGACGTAAATTCTGTAGCCAAATCCGAATGGACGGTAGTGCGGTCTGTACTTGGGAAACAACTCCACGTACCACTTGAGCAAACGGCACATATTTCACTTTATTTTATCTTGTTCGTCTATTATTCGCATTTTACATTCCGTCATTTACTTTCCGTACGTTATTTGTTTTTGTATTGATGATATAGTGCTCATGGGCTAACTAGAGTGGATTAAAGGTCCTCTATTCGAGGGAAATGCCTAAAGGCTACCTTTACCACGTTGTTTTGCCGCGCCGGACGAAGTATGTTTGATTGAATGTGAGATATGTTTAATCGGACATACGAAGTTCCACATCATTGTCTCATTCATTTGTATGCATGGCAATATAATGCGCATGGGCTAACTAGGGTTGATTAAAGGTCATATATTCGAGGGAAATGCCTGAAGGCTACCTTTGCCACGATGTTTTGTCGCGCCTTTTATTAGTCATTTACCCTTTGCATATCATTGCTTTATTTACGCATGCATTGCATTCTAGTGCGCATGAGCTAACTAAGGTGGATTAAATGTCCTCTATTCGAGGGAAATGCCTAAAGGCTACCTTTACCACGATGTTTTGCCGCGCCAGACGAGGTACACTCGATGGAACATGAAATGTGTTCAATCGAGCATACAAGGTCCCATATTATTTATTTGTTTATTCATGCATCGATAATTTAATGCGCATGGGCTAACTAGGGTGGATTAAAGGTCCTCTATTCAAGGGAAATGCCTAAAGGTTACCTTTACCACGATGTTTTGCCGCGCCGGACGAAGTGCACTCGATTGAATGTGAAATGTGTTCAATCGGACACACGAGGTCCTATATTGTGTATTTGTTTATCCATGCATGTGTTTATGTCGTTTCAGATGCCATTTTGGTAATATCGTTCGAACGCGTTTACGAATGCTACACGAACGTATGCATTCTGTCCCAGTCCATTCGAACACGTTTACGAATGCTACTCGAACGCGCATGCGTTTTATTTTATCATGCATCATGTCTTATCCCGTTCGAACGCATTGTCGAACGCTATACAAACGTGAATATTTTGCTTACCGTTCGAACGCGTTTTCAAACGCTACACGAAAGTACATACAGTGAACATATTTCTTTTCATCACATTTCATGCATGTCCGCTCCTTTGGTGATTTCTTTTGCATTACATAATTAATCATATCATTTCATTATTGACACTTTTACTGTTATCATTTATTTATATTCCCGCATTTATCTACTTAATGTGTTCGTGAGATTGTGTGCTTGCCTTTATTTCATTTATTTCTATGCATGCAGTCAGAAACCCCATAGTAGGGACATTAGGAGAAGACCTGGGGCGGTCTCCATACCTCGTGCTGTACGGAAAACCTAAAATAAGGCGGGTCGTAATCAAAGCGGAGAAACAAAGGATATCCACAAGTAATGCTTCCCGTGAAAGGCCGATCAAGTTGCCAGCTTCCGGATGGAATGAAGAGGAAGGGCCACCTCAAGTAAATACAAGTAATGAGCAAGCAATGGAAATAGAGATATCAGGGAAGGTGATGTTTCCAAAACCACCACAGCAGATGACAAAGCATCCCCGACCACTTTATATAAAAACAAAGGCAAACAGAATACATGTCACTAAAGTGTTGATCGACGATAGAGCGGCCATAAACGCTATTCCAGTTAGGATGCTGGGACGATTAGCGAAATCAGAGGATGATCTCATCCCTACAGAAGTAGTGCTTACGAGTTTCAACGGATGAGCAACGACAGCCAAATGAGTAATCCCTTTAGAGCTACAAGTGGGAAGCACTACCAAGACAATAATATTTTTTATTATAGACAGACCAACCACATATAACATGCTTCTGAAACGAGATTGGATCCAGGACAACCGATACATTCATTCGTCCCTTCATCAATGTTTGGTCTTCTGAAATCAGAAAGACGAAGTAGAAGTGGTACATACCGACAATAGGCCATTCGCAGCAGAGACAAATTCGGCTGAATATTTCATGTATAAAAAAAATTACGGGCCAGCTAGAGTCCTGAATGAAACAGGGAATTTGACCATAGTGGCAAAAAATGACGAACCGTACACTACAGAATTGTTGAATGATTTGTTCGCACAAACAATGTCAACTATAATGGCTTTTGAGAGGCCAACATCGGGCCATGAAACCAGTAAGTCAAATGAAGAAGAGCGAGCAGACTAAGGAACAAGTCGCACTTACGGCTACCAGGGCCAGCTTAATGGCTTATGTAACGGAACGAGAAGTGGAAGTCGATGCAGGCTGCGATTTCGACCTTAAAGCGGAAATTAATAATGCATCAAACGGAAGATAAAATAAGAGAGACATGCGGGGTTGATTGTTTGAAGGAAGGAAATGAATGGGACGAACAACCAAAGAAGGAAGAAGAATACGCTCTGAATGGATAAGGTAAGCATTACAAAGGTACAAGATGTTTTGGAAGAAGTGAACCTGGAAGAAGAGAACAACATGCGCATCACTTGTATCAGTAAGAAACTAGACACTCAGGTACACGAAAAACTAATTTTTCTCTTAAGATAGTATAAAGATTGTTTTGCTTGGGATTATGATGAAATGCCTGGTTTAGATAAGACTTTGGTAGAACATAGGTTGCCTATTATGTCAAACCACAGGCCACATAAACACTCCCCCTGAGGTTTGCGCCCAATGTCATGTCTGACATTAAAAAAGAGGTCAAACGTCTCTTGAAGGCGAAATTCATTAGAACCATCAAATATGTAGAATGGTTGTCAAATATTGTTCATGTCATGACGAAGAATGGCAAATTAAGAATATGTATAGATTTTAGAAACTTAAATTTGGCAACACCAAAAGACCAATACCCTATGCCGACGGTAGATTCCTTAGTGGACTCTACAACAGGATACCAAATGTATTCTTTTATGGATGGGTATGCAGGGTATAACCAAATCTACATCATCGAAAATGATATTCATAAGACGGCTTTCCGATGCCCAGGGTCTTTAGGATGTTATGAGTGGGTAGTAATGTCATTCGGCCTGAAAAATGCCGGGGCCACTTACCAACAGTCCATGAACTTGATTGCTGTCTATATCCCTATAACTTCTCCTAAATCCCGCAGCAGCCCACTTGTATATTAAGGGATAAATCTGTTTGAGATGACGCCAAAGTGGCTCGTCATCCGGCCAAATAGGCTCATTATCCGGTCGAATAGGCTCGTCATCCAGTTTTTGCACAGTAGGGACATGATCGTCTAATGTGTGATATTCAAATAAAGGATGGTCCCTTGGGATTTCCTGAAAAAAATCGGGCGCAAATGGCCTAATACTATACTTGATCCTATATCTTGGGGATCGGCCCTGGTCGAATGGGTGACATCAGCTGCTTCGTCCCTTTCTGATGGATGTTGAATGATTGGAGTATCGGCCGCCTCATCCCCATCTGATGGAAGTCGAACGATCGGGGTTTTGGTAGCTTCAACCTCCACCAAAGGATTTTTGACCATGGAGCTTCAGGCCCCGAAGTTTGAACCAGCTCAGGCATGCTTGGGGACGATTCTGTCCTAAACGTCTGCACGAAAAATAAAATTAATTTCTATTAAAAAATGGTACCTTAGAACGAAAGAGTATCAGGGGCTCGTCGGAGTCAGAGCTGTGAGTTGAAGAAGGTTGTTTTCGTTTAACTTGTTTGGAGCCTATTTTCTTCGGCCCAGTCTTCTCAACCAGTTTATTTGACCCAGCCATTTCCGAAGGTTTTGAAAAAAAGGGAATGCTAGAAAAGACCAGAGCAGAAGGCAAATGAAAGAGTCTCTCACTGCTGGATGGCCAGAAGCGATCGAAGAGAAGATGAACATATGTGCAAGAGGAGAAGGAGGCACAAGAGAATGAAGATAGCAAAGAACGAGCCTCAGACAGGCATTGATCAATGTTTGACAGTGAGAGAACTTTGAAACGTTCCAAAGAGGTAGAACGAGAATGAAATAAAGTAAGGGGCCACCCCTGAACAAGGCCGAACTGGCGGGCAGCGAAGTTGGGGGAGTATACTTCCACCCCGACCTTGCCATTGGCTCCGGTCAAAATATCATGAATCAAATTGTGAGGGCATAAAAACCTGCGTCATATGCGATTCACCGATTCATCCCCCTCTGGCTCAGGAAGCTCATGAACGAAAGAAAGGCTGTCGCCCAGAGAGAAAAGAAAGAAAGATGAGACTCGAGAACATGTGTAAAAATATTCAAAAAAAGAGTGAGGAATGAGGGAAGTCGGCCCTAGTTGGGCGAATAAAAGGCCGGCACAAGGATATGAGCGATTCGACTCAATTGAGCCGAAGACTGGAAAATAGGCTCTAAGCCAAAGCTAGACAAGCCACAGAGGGCCAGAAGCGATCGGCGAGGCACCAGACCGAAGTTTTTTATGGAGAACGGCCAGACCCCGATAAATAGCAGCCAACAAAAAAGAGCCCAAATCCAAGCGACGGCCGTTGGCAATTTCCGACGAAATGGGCAGATAGCCCGCTACGGGTTTCTGACTGGGTGCGCAAATGATGTATTTGCAAAGCCAATAATGAATGAAAGCGGTGCGTTCCAATATCGTGATTGGATCGGCCGACTCAGAGAACGCGCGAAAGAAGGCAGAATATGAAGAGAATGACGAAGTATCCATTGAAGGAGGAGGAAAATAAAAAGTAGTGCGAGCCGAAATAGTCGCTCCCAAAGGGGTTAACCCAGTTAAAGCATTGATGTCATGAAGAGTGATGGTAAAGGGACTAGAAGGAAAAAGGAAAACATTGTAATCAGAGGACCATAAGAGCAATGATGTGGGGAATAAATTTCGGTCAAAAAGGGATAATGCCAAGGAAAGCTCTATGAGGGAAAGCAAATTGTTTTCTTCGAGGAAAATACATGTGTCTGCGTGTAACCTCATGCGTTGAAACCAGGGTTCAAAGGAAGAATCATGTTTAGGCCAAATACGGATAAGGTTAGACCGGGTAAGAGAAGAAACATTCAAAGGTTCTGAAAATGGGAGGTTGGATATGAAAGGGAACAGCTGAGCCAAAAGAGCCGTATCAATGGCTGTATCCTCAACAAAAATGGGGCCTATGGAGCACATGCCGTGGTTTTCATCGAGAGAGTGGATGCCGAAAACACCCACATAAAAATCACCCAACGCAGCTTGGTAATCACTGAAAGTGGAAATGGCATTTTTCGAAGTGGAAGAAGACGACGCCATTAGCGATTAAGAACAATAAGATGAAAAGTATTGTAGTAAGAGAAGAAAGTAAAGTAATACAAAAAAACAAACCAAGCCTTTATATAGTAGGGGTAAATGGTTCGCCATAGGACAAGTGTCACAGCCCAATTCGAGAGGAGAAGAAATGGCGGGAAATGAAAAGGGCGACGTTTGATGTGATTTGATATGGAAGTGATGCGAAAGACGACACATTAATTGGAGCCATGATAGCCTTTCGATAAGACGTGTTAGGAAGATCGCGCATTTATTAGGGAAATGATGAGTTCGCATATGGAGTGTAAAGGATGACCCTCAACATGCAAATGATAATGAGATAGAGGGCGAAGATCAGCCGGCCGAAGCCAGTATCCGGCCGATAGGTACCACCATAACTTCACCCAAATTAAGAAATTTCGCCTCGATTTCATCTCTCAAATCAATCAAGGCGAATTTGGGGACAATTGTTAGTGAAGAAAATTACCCTAGGACGAACATTGTTATGAGGACAATGAAGAGAAGGGCAAGCGAAGGACGGCAAAGGAATAAACAGTTAGGACGATTATCATGCGAACAGACTCGTTGCAGTTGATCCCCACGATCGGGCGGTTGGGCAGTAACTCCCCACGATCTGGTAGTTATCACGCACAACTCAGCAGTTGAACGCACGATCCAGCGGTTACACGCAAGCATGAAACGTGGGGAGGGAAGCAAAACCGCCCAAGCGATTGACTAAGCTCTCCATTATAAAAGGCCCAGGCATGAGAAAAGAGAATGTGAGAAAAAAATGAAGACTCTTATTGAGCAATTATTTTAATTTCATAGTTTTATAATTTGTAGAATCATAATTTGTGTACTCTTGCCCCTTGGAGATAGACCCGGCCGGCGGTTCGGTTCCGATGTGGAACCAGAACCGGACCGTTC
The DNA here is from genome assembly GCA_019454045.1 of Zanthoxylum bungeanum. Lineage (NCBI taxonomy): Eukaryota > Viridiplantae > Streptophyta > Magnoliopsida > Sapindales > Rutaceae > Zanthoxylum > Zanthoxylum bungeanum. The sequence continues at coordinate 55,460 of SKCR01036148.1, forward strand.
GGTTCCGGTTCCGGTTCCGGTTCCGGTTCCGATTCCAACTGTTTTTTTTTTTTTTGCTTTATTGAAAATAAAAAATTGAGATTGATAAATCAATATAATTTAAAATTATGAATTTAAATTTATTACATTACATAATTATATTAAATTATAAATAAAATTCTTATCGAAAATATATATATATATATATTATAAAATTAGGTTCCGGAACCGGTTGTAATTGGAACCGTCTGGTTCCAACCGGTTCGGTTCCGGTTCCGAATCGGAACCTTAGCCAGGTCTACTTGGAGATATTTTCGTTGAATCAAACATTTATTGCTGAGATTTTATCTCGGGAGGTTTGGACCTTACACGCTCATTGACAGAAAATTATACCAACACTATCATAATTAAAAAAATCTATAATTCATTTCAATTACTTAATTGACCGAGATCATGATCAGAAAATCTCGGACAAATTTTATTTAATTCTATCATATCAAAAACTATTAGTTAAATTTTTTCATAAACTAAGTGGAACAATAAACTCGAACCTGACAAGATTAGTAATGAAGTGGCACAAATTAATAATCGTGCTATTTAGGTCAACTTAAATATTTTAGCTTTATGTCAGGTAAATGAATTGGAACAATGATAAAAAGATAAATTCAAAACATTTTGAATTTGTTTTTTAAAATATCATTTTGGATATAATTTTCACATATAATATCTTTTTCCTAATGAACCGTATCATAAATTACCATCTATTATTGCCTATTGGTAACACTTAGTTGTTACAACTTGGGAACTTTATACTATCTATATATAATTATTGGAGAAAACAATAAAAAAAAATAAGAGTAACGTCAAAAAAAATAATTAAATGTTATTTAGTTGATAAATAAAAAGAGTTACATCAATGAAACTAGTTTGAGAAAAAAATACCAATTGAAATTTTTTAAATTATATTTTACTTATCACTATTCAGTTAGAGAGTTAAATATCTCTCTTCAAATGTTATTATATAATATCTTATCTTTGTCCACTTTATTGTAATAGTGATTATTAAAAGCATTAATAATTATTTATATATTAAACTAATATAACTAAAGTGACATTTAATTTGATCAAAATAATATAAGTTTATTTATATTCTCTCTCTTCTATTAATATTATATAATTTTTGATATCACACACACATATATACATATTAAAATCATATAACTACAATGAGCTTCTTAGATTTGATTAAAATAATATAATCTTAATTTTATTTGAATAGTTTTTTTGGAAGAGAGTTTATTATTTCACTATTTAATGTGTCATATAGGTGATCAAATAAATATTTGAAGATTAAAATTAGATAAATCTTTGGAAGTTGCTCTAATAAAAATTAAATTAAAATTTTACCAAATTTCAATACCGAGTCTATTTTTTGTTTGAAACGCTAGAAACTCCGCTACTAAATCATCCGACCCGGGCTTAAGTAGAGCAGATAAAATCTCTGGTTGCCCCAGATTTTTACAAAAAAACGTATCCCTCAAAACCTGAAGGCTAAATCCTAAACTCTACTATCCAACTATGCCTCTTGAGAACTCTATATTGAGTATATGATTGGCCCAGCACTACAAGAAAAAAGGCTTTTACTGATACTAAATTAGTGTCAGTAAAGGGTTTTACTGACACTATATAAATGTGTCAGTGTTGCCGCAGCCAGAAATCACTGACACTAGTTTCTAGTGTCAGTGATTCTTAGTGTCAGTAAACGTTAATACTGTAGTATCAGAAAATTATTGACACTATGGTATCAGTAATCTCTCACACTATTTTAGTGTCAGTAAATTATTGACACTATATCATCAGTATTTAGTGATACTATAGTGTCAGTAAATTTTGTTACTGCAGTATCAGTATATCGCATATATTTGATTTTTAGTGTCAGTAATTATTGTTACTATAGTATCAATATCCGTCAATATCTTTTAAAATTAAAAATCGTATTATTTCACAATTATATTTCTTATTTTTTGTAATTAAATTAATCATAAAATATATATATATATATATATATACCAACTCAATGAAATAAAAAACTAAAAAATTACATTTATATAAAATTCGCAATATAATAGATTAATCGTATTAATCAATTCAACAGTATCACATGATGAATACAAAAACTCCATAGACAATCTTTAAATTAACATATATATATTTCAAAAACTACTCTTAAAGTCCCATCAAAATGTCATGCCCCCACAGAATCTTGATTTATAACTATTGAAAAATCACTCTACATTGGAATGTAAACAACCTCTGGATGATATCTGATTCCTCCCTTCATGGGTCCTCTAGCATTGTCATGCTGAACTCTGAACCCGACAAAAGAGGCCAAGGTGCCATCATCTTTAGGTATGGTACATTCAACCTGCAATTTCATACAAAATCCATATGTCAGATCACGTCTTAGGATTCCAGCTCATGTATTCATGTCAGTCATGTCAGTTCTCGAGTCATTCATGAACCATGCATGCCGGTTTTCAGAATATGTTTTTTACGATAATCAAAGACGAATATGGCAACCTGCATCACTCACTCAGTTGATTCTATAAAAAATAAAATCACCTTGATTTCCCTGAAAGGAATAAGTAAACTTCTCTCGAGCTTAAGTCCAATCCTAGCAGCCTTGCTGCCAGCTTAAAGTTTCTGTTGGTAGCAACTAATGCATTCATGGTTGTATTAACACTCCTGATTCCTGAACAGATTAACACCAAGTATTAGACTTCTTGGTGTGGCTCCAAGACGATGAAAGCGAATAAATTTAAACAAACTTTCTCACAGGCAAGTCAATGTCAAAGAAGATCAAATATTACACATCATAACAACTAATGATGGGCTATTCTGTCAGCAATGAATCAAGTTTAATCCAGAAACTCCTACATTAACAACTAATTTGTCAGCAGACATTTCCATGGCCACATGAAATTAACAATTTCATTAATGACATTGGATCCCATAACTTCTGTCAGCATCCTATGCTTGCTTATAAAAATTTGAGCAAGTATATCACCAAAGGTGACCCAAATGAAAGTTCAAATCTGTGCAAAGCTTAAACTAGCAGCCTTTGAATTTAACATCCTCATCATTATCATAATTCAGTTTGGCCTTTTCACCAAACTTAATTTAATGATGATGAAATTGAATTCAGAGGTGGTTGATGGATAAGATCAAGGACTAAAGAAAGTCTTCAACACTTGAAAAATATTCAAAATTTATAAACTCTCCAGTTCATCAAGTTTGTGTTGAAGATTAGCTGGGAAAGAAACAAAACTGACTGCAATGCATAATGCATTTCCTTAAGAAAGGTCTTGATGCACGCATCCTTACTCGTGTTTTTTTACAGAGAGATTGTTTCCAAAGTTGCGACGAAGCGGATAGCAAAAACTTATTAAAAAATCACTTGAGGGAGGCACTATTTGTGATGGAAAGTTATAATAAGGCAAGTCAAGACAAGAAAAGGGCCTTCAAATTAGTGCATCAATTTCTAATGAACTCAAACAAAATCAAGACCATGACCAGAAATAAATATCTCCAAGAAAATAAAAATAAAAAAACAACTTTTAAAGCACTTACCAAATATCAAAGAGGAAGCTTAGAACCCAAAACTCAGAAACTGAAACTTGATTACAGCTTCAAGAAAAGGGGCTGCAAGTACTGAACCTTATAGCCAAAACCAAAAGACACAGGAACAGAATCAGAATCCAATTCCTCAGAATCAAACAACACCTCACCAAAAAGATTATCCTAAAAAATCTCAGCCAAAAAAAGTTCTGACAAATCTTTCCATATATACAGAAACAAACCAAACTTACACAAGCATATATGCTTCTTTCAGGACCAAACTTCTTTCAGAGTTGTGAAGGAAAAATTCTGACAAATCTTTGCATATATACAGAAACAAACCAAACTTACAGAAGCATATATGCTTCTTTCTTGGCCACTACCTAAAAGAGAGATGAGCATGTGATACAAACATACATACATATGAATTGAAAAAAAAAACACAACCTGATTATGGCATTTCTAATATTTTTTGGCAAACAATTTCGAATTGCCAAAGGGAGTAGTTGTTGCATCAAAGTATGACAATCATGAGACTTGAGTCCTTGAAGCCGACAATCATCCATTGAAACAAGATTACGAAATATTAAACATGATGAGAAGCTCGCAAACCGTTATGCTGGATTTGGAAGAACATAATACTTTGTAAATCAGTAAGGTTGTAAAATATTAAACATTAAACAATCACCTTATCACAGCAAGTGAGCAGCTGAATTAGATTATAAACCCCACCAAAATTCTTGTCCAGAAAGCTAACCAATAAGGAAGTCAAAGGAAAACTTGGCTCCAACTGCATCTTCACAAGGGCCTCCGGTCAGCAAAAAGAATAAGAAAGAGACTAATCAGACTACAAAACATTCTAAACTCAATTTTATAGTTGAGAAAACATACCATACAAATACAATACTACACTCGTGTTTTTTTATCACATTCCTAAAGTAAACCTTTATAGACTTTATTAACATATAATTATATACTATCAAAAGAATAACAAGTGTCCAATAACAAGTGCATCTTTTCAGCATTGAGAACAGAAGTATTGAAGAACGGACTAGAGAAGTTGATGACAACAGTTTCGCACCGTAGATGAAAGCACATTCAAACTTTCCATTTTCCAAGCAAAACAAGACAATAAAAATATGTAGCAAACTGAAAAGTTATATGCACAACCTTGATTGAACAACAACTTCAAACAACAGAGAAATCCAAATTATCAGGATAAAAACTACCATCAGAAAACACACTCCAAATTTCTTTTCATTTTTTTCAGAAAGAGAATGAGTAAAGAGCACTCACCAAAGAAGTACACATTCTGAAATTTGGTTATGCAGCTAACTACCCAACTTGTCAATTCTTTATCCAACTCTTTTCCTGCAACCCCAACTCTCAAAGTCAAGTAAATTTCAACCAAAACATCTCTGCAATCACCACCCCAGCCAAGTAATTCACATCACATACTCCTTCACTAACCTCTTTTAAAGAAGTATCCAATACAAATTTATTCTTAATTTGAGGCCTTTTCTTGTATTAGGTCATTTCCATTTTAATTTAAAAGAAAGCCTAGCATGTCTAAAATCATCAATATGTAAAGTAATACCTCTTGATTGATGTCAATTCCAATCTCGTCAAGAACTTGGTTCACCAGTTCTTCAATTTCTTCCTCTTCCTCATCACCTTCCAAAGCATCATCAATTGCATCGCCCATGACCTCAGTCGTCATTTCCATCTTCTCGTTCTGCGTCTCAAATTCTTGCATAATCTTCTGCAGCGATAGGGGAAAAACCCTAAAAATAGAGATAAGGGAAAAATGACATTTTTGAATCGAAACCCAGAAAACCCAAATTGAGGCAATAGAAACAGAAGCATACCTGAAAGATGAAAAAGCTGATGAGAGCTGAGAGCTGCAGAGTTGAGAGATGAATAATGGAAAAAGCAAAGCACAACAAAAATTGAAGAGCTGAAGAGCTGATCGATCGTATTTGTTATTAATTTGTTGTAAGTTGAGAGTTGAAGAACTGAGACTTGCGGCGCCTATGAGATGAAAATGAAGATTTTGATCATGAGTGTGGGGGATTTTTTCAGAAAAAGATGGGTTAATTTTTTTGAGGGTAAAACAAACGAAGAAAAAGAAATTTTGCGTGGGAAAATGAAAATTTCCCACCGAGAGGTTTTTTTTAATTTTTTTACTGATACGTATCATTAATTACTGACACTAAATTTACTGATACTCTAGTGTCAGTAATATATGCGAAAAACGTCACTTCCGCGAGGTGTTGGTTCGACTCCAGACGACTACGCGTTTTTTTTTTTTTTTATTTCTTACTGATACTATTGTAATAGTAATTACTGACACTAAAATCGCTGATACCATAGTGTCAGTAATTATTGATATTTAAGTGAAAAACACGGAAATAGGCCCATTTACACGTCGTTTCTGACACTTTTAGCCTAGTGTCACTAACCTTAGTGTCAGTAAAGGCCTTTTTTCTTGTAGTGCAGATTGTTCACAGTTATTGATTTTTGTGGTTTGTGATTTCTTTATTATGATCCTCATTGTTAGCTCTATTAATTTTAGAGGAGCGATAAGTGAATAAATATCGGATTAAAGGGTTTTTTTTTCTTTTTGTATTTATAAATTATAATTCAATGATTTCAATTTTTTTAAAAAAATATTATTTTTAAATATACAAAAAGGTAAAGATTCAGTCATCCATTTATCCTCATTTTACATCAAAATGCTGCAATATAGTTGTTACTTTTAGAATTTCCGAAACTAAGTTATACATGTAAAATAAAATATAATGTTATAAACCCCATATGGTGCATAGGCTAATCTAAAATAAAAACAAATGCAGGTTAGTTGATCAATGTGTTAATATCCTAAGATCCTAGGGGCGTGGTCGAGTAATTTTCAACAAATTATATTTAGTTTATCATCTAAGTTCAAATTTTGAGAGAGGGAAAGATATTAAAAAAAAAAAGGGTTTTCTCATCCCTTGCATCTAAAATAAGTGTGCTAATATTAAGGGTATTCATAAGATCGGATATTTTCAAGGGGCATGATTTGGTGGTGTAGGGTTGACCGGTGCGTAATCACACGCGTATAACGCAAGCGCACGTATCGTTCAAGTAGTATAAAAAGTATCGATCCCACGAGGACTTAATACCTAATCTATTAATTTTATGAGGTCAAATGATTACTTGTATCTAACAGGTTGATTGATTGATTTGAAATGGTGATGATTTTGAATTTAAAAACAAGTAAATAAAATTACGCTAAAGTAGGTTTAAGAAAATTCAATATTAGGAAACTATCTAGGGTTTTGAATCTTCCAATATCATTTTAAAGATGGAGTGATTATTTCATTTTTGTGTAATATATCGGTTTACTAACCTGGAACACTAAATTATGCGAAAGCCTCTGTCGATGGTCAGACGCAAATACCCAGTATAACCCAATTGAACCATAAGTCTATGTCAACCAAATTACCTGGATTTATTAAGTTTAAGTTCCAATTATGGCTACCCCCGCCCGACATGTATATGTCTATCATGTAAGGAAATCTATTAAAGGGTTATCTATCCTCAAGGAAGATCGTGGGCTATTAAGTCTAAGGCTGAAACCTAAAATTCATTTGTCAAGTTTATTTTAGATTTACCAGATCAATCTTATTAATGGCCAATTAACAAGACGCATTAAGCTTAAGACTTAATAAGTAAACCTTTAAATTACCCAAACTATAAAATAACCTCTTATAAACCGGTGATATTAGAATTCATCACAACCCCAGATAACTAACTTAGTTACAACACATAACTAGAGCTAGTAAAAACTTAAATAAAATAAAATACATAAAGTAAAATGCTGAAAAGTAAATTGCTAAAAAGTAAATGACGGAAAGTAAATGCTGAAATTAAATACTGAAAATTAAATGCTGAAAAGTAAATGCTGAAAGTAAATTACTGAAAAGTAAATGCTGAAAGTAAATTGTTGAAAGTAAATTGCTGAAAAGTAAATGCTGAAAGTAAATTGCTGAAAAGTAAATAAAGTAAAAGTACAATAAAAGAAAATGCTGAGGTAAATGGATCCACTTTTATTACTTCTATTTTAGATATCTCCCTTAATATAATATATTAACTTTGCATGATAATTACCAACCAGTCATATAGGCGGTATCCAGATTAAGTCAAATTAATAATTAATTACCAACCGACCAATCAGGCGGTATCCAGTTTAGTCAGGTTAAAACCAATTTAAATAATTACCAACCGACCAATATGGCGGTATCCTCGTTAAGTCATGTTTTAACTAGTTTATATATTATAATTAAGGGAGATTAATCTAAATATTAGTAATAAAAGTTTTACCTTTTACCCCAGCAAAGGGAGTTACCTCCTCATTACTGAAAAGTAAAAACTGAAAATTAAAAAAAGAAAAGTACTGTGCGTAAAAGTAAATTGCGGAAAGTAAAAACTGAAAAGTAAAGAAAATAAAGTGCGAAAACGGAAATTAATTACTGAAAGCTGTAAATAAATAAACAATATACAATCTTCTTAGTATTCTTAAGGAATTCCTTAAAAGAAAGTATGAATTTACAAATGAAATGGCTTGGTATTTATAGGCAAAATTTTGCCTCCATCAAATCATCCACCAAATCCATTATTAATTGCTCAACTAATTGCTCCACCAAATCAATTATTAATTACTCCACTAATTGCTTATCATGTTTGGTGGTGATTTGATAATTTTTATTATTTATTTATTAATTTATTTTTTGCTTTGAAAATGATTGAAAATGACTTTAATAATTACACACAACACACTTCTGGATGGTTCATCAATTTCGGGCATGAAATCGTCAGAATTCGAAATTATTTTATCTTTTACAGTTGTAGATCTTTGAGTCTTATTTAATCTGGAACTTGAATCAGCTCAATCCGATATTGGAGTAAAATGTTATGCCCAAAATACGACAGATGCGCAAAACTGAAATTTCCAAAACCGCACTTCGTTAAAACGCCCTTTCAAGTTTTCAATCTCCAAAATTAATATGTCAAGTCCAATTTTTACCCTTATTTGACCCACATTTCGTCCTAAATGATTTTATTGTGTCCCAATATTATTTTATTTACAAAATAAACTAAAACACATCAAAACGTTCATCAAACCCGAGAAACTAAACAAAATATTAAGTAAAATGGGCGGTAAATATTGATATATTTTCCGCTCATCACACCCCAAAACCTAACATTTTGCTAGTCCTCGAGCAAAACAATAAAATAAAATACAAGAAACAATTAAAATTAAACTAAGCCACTTTTGTAGGGATCACGGTTGCATTTAACATATGCCACAAGCCTTTAAACCCCTAGGTGTCCCTAGTGGACCAGTTATAGTCTCGTGATGGCTTACATCAACGATACCCACAAACGTTTTACAAAAGTAAAAAGATAATAAAACTAATGCACACAAAAGCAAAAAGACAAGAGAAAAAAGAATAAAGAAGTTAGGGACTAATCAGGTGAAACTTCTACTCCAAGTTACTAGTTGTTTTCTTTCTTTCTAAATTACTGAATAAGTAAATTCTCCGATTATATTTACCATTCTCCATATGCACAGCCGACAAAATATTAATCAACTCATTTTTTCCCATAACAGTCACAAGTGCAGTTGATAAGAGAGTAATATTTTTGTCCTAAAGTTTTATCAGAATTCACACCTTTTTGCAGCAATGGAATAATTTTTCTGATTTTTCCGATTGATTTTTGAATTTTTTTTATTTATATACAATATCTTCCATCTATGTAGTGAGTGTTGGGTCGGTGGCTTCCAAACCAGTTGGCTTTAAGGCACCAGGTGTTAAGACATTCCTACAGACTTAATTACTCAGAATTATATATATATATATATATATATTTTTTTTTTTTTTGCAGCATCTTTGATCCATGTAGCGAGCTTTGGGACAGTGACTCCCAAACCAGTTGGCTTTAGGGCACTAGGTGTTAAAACACTCTTACAGACTTAATAACTCGGATCTCATACTTTTTTTTACTCCATCACTTTTTGAGATGCTTCCTCCAATTAAACTAGAGCACTGAATATTACAAACTTTTCAATTATAGCTCATGTCTGTATGTTACTATGCATGTTTATAATACATGCTAACTAAGCATATGAAGATCCATTTTAGTAAGTATTATGGAGAATTCACAAATTAAATAATTCAAAAGGAAATAAACAAAAATTAACTTGTTCCGAATTAGGTTTGAGATACGTCTCAGGAGTGGAAACTCATTACTCAGCTATCTCTTACCAATTTCACCTTTTTAGTCAAAATAAAAACACAAAAACGTAAAATATTTTTGTAATTTTTGAAAAAAATTTCAATTTTTTTGTATTTTTCGAAAAATTTTGGCCTAAAAATAAAACAACACACAACTAAAAAAAAGATACTAATCAACTAATTTTCCTCCCCCAAACCTAAATGAGACATTGTCCCCAATGTCTTAAACAGTAGAAGAAGAGTTTAGAAGATAGTACCTGGTTAACTGAAATTACTCACGAAAAGTTAAAGGTTAAGATCCAGATTAATTCGACGCCTCTTACCACGATCGTCCTCGGACCAATTTATCTTTAAAATGATAGGGTCAATTTGTGGTTCATAGGCTAAGATTTGGTCAATTAGATCCGGAGCAGTTCTGACAGTAAAGAGGAGTTCTTTCATAGGTTTTGACACGAACCCATTTCTCCGAGCATCATCAAGAAACACACAAAGAAAATCATAAAATCCTTCAACGTTATACAGTCCAAGCGGTTTCTGGTGTATGTTCAGGTTCGCCCAAGATAACACTGTAAAAATTTCCTCCAATATACCCAAGCCACCTGGCAAAGCAATAAAAGCATCATAACGATTAATCATTTCTACCAGTCGTTCAGACATACCTGGCACGATTAACTCTTCTCCGTTTGATGGTCCAATAAGATTTGCTTCTGCCAATGGTTTTGGGATGATTCCCAAAACGTGACTGCCTCATTCCTATACAGCTTTTGAAACGATCCCCATAAGTCCAAGATTGCCTCCGCCATATACTAAGTGCATATTCCTTGCAACTAAGACTCGACCCAATTCATGTGCTGCTTCTATGTATTGTGGCTTAACACCAACACTAGTACCGCAAAACACACAGATGTTTTCAACTCGTCTTCTTGAAGTGGCTTCCATGTTTTACTCTGGATGTCTTCAAAAGTGCAATGATGAGTTGAATTTATAACACCTGAAAAAGGTGAGTAAAATAATAGCACTAGTACCTGCCAAATGACAATTATTAGTTAACAGTAAAATAAATCGTGATAGTAAAAAAGGTCTGGATCCTGTCAGAGAAAATATAAGAAAACAACAAAACAAATTACAATTATTAGGAAAAGACAAAGAGATATAATATGTACAAGAAAAGTAGCGGCTTAATTGACGTCTATGCGTCAGGGACAAGCTTCCCATCCAATTTTCTTATAAATTGGCAAACATGGTCTTTTTGAGTCAGATTCCCGAGACTTAACTGTTGTCTTTCTTTTTGGAATTGTGTATGCAATTTGCGAATGACTATATGAACATATCCACTGGGATGCGTCTCAAGAGTCGAAAATATATTATCTACAGACTCCTTACTCAAGCCATCCCTAATGAATTTAATTTTGTCTTCGCGATTATCAGACACCATTCCTAAAGAACGACAACGAGTATTGCAATTCCAGCGTGCACATTTGTAACAAATACCCATTTGCTTAGCTCTACGTTTCTTTACATAGGTGCTTCTTCCAAAACCGGACAGATGTGAAATAAAATAGTCAGAAGACTCACCTGCCAATCGGACCCGTGCTTCAATTACCCAACGAATATCATTAGGAACACCATGGATCGTTAGTAATCTCATCCGTTCCAAACGAGCTTTGTAGACTTTCATTAAAGAGTTTTGAGGGAGAGAAGGAAATTGCTTGTGAAGATTTGTGAGAACTTCTTCCATCCTGAAATGTCTTAATCTGCAAAAACTAAACACACAAAATTAAATCACACCAAATCACAATATATACACAAATTACATGGGTTGCCTCCCTACTAGCGCTAAGTTTAACGTCGACAGCTAGACGTGACTTCTCGAATGTTAGGCTGGATCTGAAAGTGTGACACTTTCTTTTTATCGCTCAAATGATTCTCCCCAGTAGTGCTTAACACGCTTGTTTTTAACCTTGAAAGTTTTGTTGGAGTCAGGATCATGTATCTCAACGACTCTATCTGGTAAAACTTTGGTGATCACAAATGGACCTGACCACCGTGATTTTGGCTTCCATGGAAATAATTTCACCATTGATTTGTTTAACAGTACCTTCTGCCCTGGTTTCAGTTGTATGCGCACTAACTTCTCATCATGTCTCTTCTTGGCCTTTTCTTTGTACAATTTGGCATCCTCAAAAGGCTGATTGTGAAATTCCTCCAATTCGTTGAGCTGGTGGAACTTTTTCTCTTCTGTTGCTTGTAGTGCAAGAATTGGCTTTTTCAGTGTAAAAGACGCTTTATCTTCAGGCTCCACATGCAATTGACATGTTTTAAGTTTGTCAGTAGAACTTTGCATTGCATTGGATTTCTGAATGGTAACTGTGTATCACATCAAGTCTGAAACATTCCTCTTCTCTTTTCATCATTTGGAAATTTATGGCCTTGAAAACATTGAATGTTACTTCTGGTCCTGTACCCTCATGGTTAATTCTCTTTTTTGTACATCAATAATGGTTCGACCTGTAGCCAAGAATGGTCTTCCGATGATGATTGGCACGTCTGCGTCTTCCTCCATATCAAGGACAATAAAATCTGCTGGGAAAATGAATTTGTCAACCTTGACCAGCACATCCTCAACTACGCCTCTTGGAAATATGAGCGTTCTATCAGCAAGTTGTAGAGACTGAAGTTGGCATTGTTTCTCCAATCTGCAATTTCTTGAAAATAGAAAAAGGCATCAAGTTAACACTCGCACCTAGATCACACAGAGCCTTACCGAAGTCATGTTCTCCTATGGTGCAAGGAACAGTGAAACTGCCAGGATTTTTCAACTTTGGAGGAAGTTTTCTCTGAATGATGGCGCTGCATTCTTCTGATAATGCTACTGTCTCATAATCTCTCAATCTCTGCTTTTGTGAAAGAATGTCTTTCATAAATTTGGCATAGCTGGGCATTTGTTCCAACGCTTCTGCAAATGGAATGTTGATATGTAGCTTTTTGAACACCTCCAGGAATCGAGCAAATTGCTTGTCCAGTTTATTTTTCTGAAGACTCTGAGGAAAAGGTGAAGGTGGAGTGACCTGTTCTTTTTCCTTTGCTTCTTTTTCCTCCATCTGTTGCTTTGTTTCTTTGGGAATATCTTCAATTGTTGCCTTGATTCCAACATCTTTGTTGATTTTAGTACCGCTTTTTAACATGATGGCATGACATTGCTCCTTTCCCATGTTCCTTGGATTTGGCTCTGTGTTGCTAGGAAGGGTACCTGTCGGTCTGTAACTCTGAGCATTGGCCAGTTGTCCCATTTGATTTTCCAGTGCTTTAATAGAGGCTGAATGGCTTTGATTCAATGCTACTTGATTTTGAACCATAGCTGTTAAAGCATCGTATTTTGCTTCTTGCTTCTTCACTGGGCCAGCACTTCTATTATTCTTGGTTCTTTTTCATGCTCCTGGCCTTTGTTTTGTTGCTGGAATCCATGTGGTGGATAGTTCTGTTGTTGGAATCCCGGTGGGGGATTGTTCTTTTGCCCTGAATTGTTGCTCCATGAAAAATTCGGATGATTCCTCCACCCTGGGTTGTAGATGTTGGAATATGGATTGTTCCACTGTCTGTTGAAATTGTTGACATAATTCACTATTTCTTCAAGTTGGTTTGGTTCTGCTGATCCTCCATATGGTGAACTTGTGGATCCACCATTAACTTTCATGTTAAGAGTTTCCAGATTTTTGCAAATCACATCCAGCTTGGAATTCAGTGCTGTGTTGGCTCCAACTTCATAAATTCACGCAATTCTTTGGATCATGCTTCTTTCTGTTGGCCATAAAGAATTATTGTTGGCCATTTCTTCAATTAAGTCTCAGGCCTAATCTTCTCCTTTTGCCATCAAAGCTCCTTCAGCAGTAGCATTAATTGTGGTTCTCATTATTCCAGAAAGTCCATTGTAGAAGGTTTGGACTTGTAGCCACTTTGCGATCTCATGATGATGACATTTCTGGAGTAAATCTTTGAATCTTTCCCAAGCTTCGCAAAGGGATTCTGAATCTTGTTGCACGAAGGATGTGATGTCATTCCTCAACTTTGCAGTTCTGGCTGGTGGAAAGTACTTTGCAAGGAATTTGGTGGCTAGAGTGTTCCAAGTTGTGATGGAACCTGTTGGTAGTGAATGTAGCCAAGCTTTAGCTCTGTCCTTCAAGGAGTATGGAAAAACACGCAGTCTCATTGCTTCTTCAGTTGCTCGGTTGTAATTTAAAGTATCGCAAACTTTCAGGAAGTTGCTGATGTGGGCATTATGATCTTTAGTTGCATTTCCCCCAAACTGTACTGACTGCTGAATCATCTGGATGCCTATTTTGATGTCACACGCATTTGCTGGTAAAAGAGGAAGTACAATATATGAAATGAATCCGTCAACCACCGGAATGGTTCTGTCTCGAATGGGTATTGGTGGTGCACCTTCCAAAGGTTCAGGTTCCATGTTGACTAAAGCTTCTTGGCCTTCTCGTCATTCCTTTCTCAACTGTCTGATGGTTCTTTCAATTTCTGGGTCAAGCGGTCGGAGTTCAAAGCTTCTGGTTCGTCTCATGTAGTTTCAGAGAACCTGAAACACAAGAAAACAAAAACAATAAGTAAAAAGAAATTAGATTCAAGTAACGTATCTAACCCCAAAACTAATAGTGAAAGATAAATAAGTCCCCGGCAACGGCGCCAAAAACTTGACCGGTGCGTAATCACACGCGTATAACGCAAGCGCACGTATCGTTCAAGTAGTATAAAAAGTATCGATCCCACGAGGACCTAATACCTAATCTATTAATTTTATGAGGTCAAATGATTACTAGTATCTAACAGGTTGATTGATTGATTTGAAATGGTGATGATTTTGAATTTAAAAACAAGTAAATAAAATTACGCGAAAGTAGGTTTAATAAAATTCAATATTAGGAAACTATCTAGGGTTGTGAATCTTCCAATATCATTTTAAAGATGAATTGGTTATTTCATTTTTATGTAATATATCGGTTTACTAACTTGGAACACTAAATTATGCGAAAGCCTCTGTCGATGGTCAGACGCAAATACCCAGTAAACCCAATTGAACCATAAGTCTATGTCAACCAATTACCTGGATTTATTAAGTTTAAGTTCCAATTATGGCTACCCCCGCCCGACATGTATATGTCTATCATGTAAGGAAATCTATTAAAGGGTTATCTATCCTCAAGGAAGATCGTGGGCTATTAGTCTAAGGTCTCTGAAACCTAAAATTCATTTGTCAAGTTATTTTAGATTTACCAGATCAATCTTATTAATGGTCAATTAACAAGACACATTAAACTTAAGACTTAATAAGTAAACCTTTAAATTACCCAAACTATAAAATAACCCATTATAAACCGGTGATATTAGAATTCATCACAACCTCAGATAACTAACTTAGTTACGACACATAACTAGGGTTAGTAAAAATTTAAATAAAAAAAATACATAAAGTAAATGCTGAAAAGTAAATTGCTGAAAAGTAAATGACGGAAGTAAATGTGATGATTGAAATTAAATTCTGAAAATTAAATGCTGAAAAGTAAATGCTGAAAGTAAATTACTGAAAAGTAAATGCTGAAAGTAAATTGCTGAAAAGTAAATGCTGAAAGTAAATTGCTGAAAAGTAAATAAAGTAAAAGTACAATAAAAGAAAATGCTGAGGTAAAATGATCCACTTTTATTACTTCTATTTTAGATATCTCCCTTAATATAATATATTAACTTTGCATGATAATTACCAACCAGCCATATAGGCGGTATCCAGATTAAGTCAAATTAATAATTAATTACCAACCGACCAATCAGGCGGTATCCAGTTTAGTCAGGTTAAAGCCATTTAAATAATTACCAACCGACCAATATGGCGGTATCCTCGTTAAGTCAGATTTTAACTAGTTTTATATTATAATTAAGGGAGATTAATCTAAATATTAGTAATAAAATTTTACCTTTTACCCCAGCAAAGGGGAGTTACCTCCTCATTATTGAAAAGTAAAAACTGAAAATTAAAGAAAGAAAAGTATTTTGCGTAAAAGTAAATTGCGGAAAGTAAAAACTGAAAAGTAAAGAAAAGAAAGTGCGAAAACAGAAATTAATTACTGAAAGCTGTGTAAATAAACAAACAAGATAAAATCTTCTTAGTATTCTTAGGAATTCCTTAAAAGAAAGTATGAATTTACAAATGAAATGGCTTGGTTTTATAGGCAAAATTTTACCTCCATCAAATCATCCACCAAATCCATTATTAATTGCTCCACTAATTGCTCCACCAAATCCGTTATTAATTACTCCACTAATTGCTTATCATGTTTGGTGGTGATTTGATAATTTTTATTATTTATTTATTAATTTATTTTTTGCTTTGAAAATGATTGAAAATGACTTTAATAATTACACACAACACACTTCTGGATGGTTCATCAATTTTGGACATGAAATCGTCAGAATTAGAAATTATGTTATCTTTCAAAGTTGTAGATCTTTGAGTCTTCTTTAATCTGGAACCTGAATCAGCGCAATCCGATATTGGAGTAAAAAGTTATGCCCAAAAAATGAAAGATGCGCAAAATTGAAATTTCCAAAACTGCACTTCGTTTAAACACCCTTTCAAGTTTCCAATCTCCAAAATTAATATGTCAAGTCCAATTTTTACCCTTATTTGACCCACATTTCGTCCTAAATGATTTCATTATGTCCCAATATTATTTTATCTGCAAAATAAACTAAAACACATCAAAATGTTCATCAAACCCGAGAAACTAAACAAAATATTAAGTAAAAGGGGCGGTAAATATTGATATATTTTCCGCTCATCAAGGGTTCAGAGGTATTGGGTTCAAATCTAGAGAGTGAGTTTCTTGTAAGAGCCTGGGTTAGTTGGGAGTTTTATCTGCTCCATTTAAGCCCGAATGGGGTGGTTTATCAATAGTGTTTTCAATATTTTTTTTTTAAAAAAAGGTGTTCATAGGATCGGGTCAAATTGCAACCCGACCCGAACAAGTTCTAAAAATAATATAATTTCGGGTTGACCAGACCCGACCTGATTTTTACGATTCGGTTCACGGGTTTGACGACGCAACCCGAATTTTTTTTTATAGCTTGCTGTTAGGCGATTACCCATGGACTGTGGAATATCATAAAGATGAAATATTAAAGAGTTAATATTATTCTACTGTTACTCGATAATGAACCTAGGACGGTCGCACAATATAGTTCTCGTCTATGTTACAAATTCGAGGATGTTTATTAAAGGATAATAAATGATTATTTTGGTGTTTCCTAATTGGATTATGATATTCGGGATATTTCGGAAATATTAATTTGATTAATGAATTCGAAATATGAAACTAGATTTAATTGTTTAAATAAATATTTGATATTTATATTAAATAAATTAAATGTAATTTTAATTAATTGTTAATTAAAATTAAGCAAGTTAAATTAATTAATTAATAGTTAATTAATTATTATGTCAAAATAATATTTAATCCGTTGAGCTTTAAGTTAGTGGGCTAACACCCAAATTAATTAGAGTCCTATTTAAGATTAAATAAAGAGACGTCTTTATTTAATTAGGATTCTTAAATTTGATTAAGCATCTTAATTTGTTTTGGAAAGAATCTTTAAGAGACCAAATTTGATTTGGAGAGATATTGGATTGAGATACAATTAAAACAAATTCAATACTAATGCTCTTATATATATGGTAACGTTGAAGAAAGCATTACAATGGCAATTGGTTGTTGGGTATATATATATGAGATAGGTTCAAGTTACACATTTTTTAAGCCATTTGATTTAAATAGATCTAATGGTTAAAAAAATCATCATTATTACAAATATTTTTAATAAAATCACATTAATTATCTTCATTTATTACTTTTTTTTTCGGTACACAATCTCTCTCTTTTCTAAACCTATTTTTCTCTCTCTCTATCTCCTTCTCCTCCATTACTCCTCCACTTCCACCTCCACAAGATGCCGGCATAAAAAGAAGAAAGAAAATAAAAACCAAGCTGAACACTGTTGAGAGAAAATTCACAATTGTCTTCAATTGATTGCCAAAAAAAAAAAAAAAAAACCAAGCTGAACTGTGGGTGTGTGTGAGTACTCTATTTCTTGGGTCACCATTATATTTTTTTTGTTTATTTATTTTAATGTAATTCTTTATCTGGGTTGACTCTCTACATTGTTCCACCATTGTTCCAGGTTGCTGCCAGAAATAAAAAAAAAAAAAAAACCAATTGCATTAACGTGTTGTGAGGAGTTGAGCTGCCGAGATCAAACTGTCTTAAAGAGGGATAATTGATTCATTTGCTCTCAAATTATTTCTTCACTGCCAAACATAACTAGTTATGCGCCCTAGCATAACTTCAAAGTAAAAAAAAATAAATTTATGCTAGGGCGCATAACTTCAAAAAATAAAATAAAATAAAGATATGCTAGTTATGCGCCCTAGCAT
This sequence comes from Zanthoxylum bungeanum, assembly GCA_019454045.1. Lineage (NCBI taxonomy): Eukaryota > Viridiplantae > Streptophyta > Magnoliopsida > Sapindales > Rutaceae > Zanthoxylum > Zanthoxylum bungeanum. The sequence continues at coordinate 73,829 of SKCR01036148.1, forward strand.
AACTTTATTTATTTTTTATTTTTTAAATATTTTTATATTCACGTGTTGTGAGAGAGTGTGTACGAAAAGAGAGAGAGTGTGTACGAAAAAAACAGTATAAATGAAGATAATTAATGTGATTTTATTAAAAATATTTGTAATAATGAGGATTTTTTTTAACCATTGGATCTACTTAAATCAAATGGTTTAAAAAAGGTGTAACTAGGTGTAACTTGAACCCATCTCTCTATATATATATATATATAAAAGTAATAAAGAAAAGGAATTGTTTGTTGCTGTAGGTTGAATATAAATATATATACACGCACATAAGCAAAAGCAAAAGCAAGTGGTTTTAGGTGAAGGTATATTATTATAAAAATGCAAGCAAAATTGTTGTGTGTCAAGATATATACACACACACATTGTGTTTTTGCAATTGGTTACCAATTGGAATAGTAAATAAAATGGCCAACCATTAAGATAGACTCCAATTCATGCACGTATGCATCCTCCCACACTTTTCTCGTCAACTTCCTCCCAAATATTTGGGATTTAAATTGACACTCGATCGAGGTGGCTTATCATTCTATTTAAATAGTAGGATCAATAATAGAGATACTTTGTCAAACACACAAATAAGTAAGGATATCGGCTCTCTTTTTATGTACCAAAGTTGCGGGGTGATTGTGTTATATGCAACAAAAGATGGAGGATACCGCTACTAAAGAAGAGATGATGGAGTACGGGCACCACTTTCATTAGAACATGCTTCAATGGACTCAATGCTGTATCAGGTCTCCCTATCTCATGCTCTCTCTTGAGCAATTCATTAGGCCACCTAAAGAAAGTTCATGATTAAGCTGCTACTACTAGTAGATCTAGTTTAAAACAATATATCAGTACCTTCCCTACAACAGCATGTGACTTGGAACATTCCATTAATGTTGCATTCAGTTTATTTTCATTCATACATATATCAAATCATCTTAATTTGAACCTAAATCATCTGATCACCTATTAGAAGAAAGATTATTATAAAATTTTCTAAGAAGCTCATGTTACTTTAGTGTTAAAGATTCACAAGATTGGCATGATAAAGATAACAAATGGTCTCGAATTGGTTATAATATTTGTCAGGTGTTGGGATACTATCAATTCCTTATGCACTTTCTGGAGGGTGGCTGAGCTTAATAATTCTACTTGTAGTAGCAATTCTCTGTTGGTACACAGCGTTACTTGTGCGACGCTGTATGGCTGCATATCCACTCATCAAAACATATCCTGATATAGGAGACAAGGCATTTGGATTTAAAGGCAGAGCTATAGTATCAATCCTCATGTACCTTGAGCTCTATTTTGTTGCTGTTGAATTTCTGATATTAGAAGGAGACAATTTAGAGAAGTTGTTTCCAAACATGGGGCCGGGTTTAAAATTGGTGGCCTAAATATTGAAGTGTACTGGTTATCAGCACAGTCATTGTGGCCTTAACCATTCCATTTTTCGGCGATGTTATGGCGTTCATCGGCTCGTTCTTGGGTGTGATTGTCTCAATATTGCTACCTAAAGATTAATAAAGCAGCTGGAGTAGAGCTGATGGTTATTGTTGCGATTCTGTTGGTTGGAACATTAGTTGGTGTTGTGGGCACCCATATATTAGCTCTGCCTTTTAAATCCAAATGCCTTGTCTCCTATATATATATATCAGGATATGTTTTGATGAGTGGATATGCAATGCAACCATACAGCGTCGCACAAGTAACCCTGTGTATTCTAAGACATCTTACTGAAATCTTTCTTCAATAACATGTTGGTGCCACACTCTGTTTCAGAGAGAACCAATTAAATATATATATGCCTATAAAAATGTTGTCATTTACACCATTGCTCTTCGCCTTTACAGTGAAAGCGTTGATGTGTAAGTCCAACTTATTCAATCTTTTATCGAGTGTTTGATAAATACTCTTTAATGGGATTTGATTTTTTCTTCTTTGTACAACAGGTCAATGAGCAGGGATTTATTTTTATTTATTTTTTAATTTTTGAAAATGTTGGAAATTCTTGGCTACACGAGGCTCTTACAAGAACGCCATCCCCTGAATTCGAGACTTGAGCAACTAATTCCTAAACTTTATGCTACCAAGCCACCCTACGAGATATTATGCATATACATAAATTGATTTTCTTCATCTGCAAGTTATTCTAATTTATTTACCTTTTCTGTGACGAAGCAAAAATGTTTAAAATAAATAATAATTTTATTGGTAAAAGATGAAAACAAAAGGGAGTTTTGACACCCTTTTATACTAAAACATTAAATAAAATAAATTATCAACTAGATAATTCGAATTATTATAAAATAATAAAAATTCATAATCATAATAAAATAAGGAAAGAAAACACTACTTAATTCCTATTCCTAAATAATCATAATTATAATAATAAAAAAAAAACAATGAGCCCTTAAGGGCATGGTTTGATAGCAAAGGACCTAGGACATAGTTGCAAGGTCCTAGATTCGAATCTAGAAGGTTCATTTTTTTGTAAGAACTTGAGGCAGTTGAGGGTTTTAACTGCTCTACTTAAGCTCGGGTCGGATGGTTTGACGGCGGGGTTTTCAACGTTTCTAAAAAAAATTAAAAAAATAATAATAAAACAAGGAAAAAAATACCATTTAAATCTGATTCCTAAATAAAAAAAATAAACATTCGAGAAGAATATCCAAAATAAGAAAGTAAAATTATATAAGCGATTCAAGGCTCTTTAAAGAGGAATTTAGCAAAAATATTTTGAACCAAAACCGATTTAGTAGATCAGCAACATATGCATCTTTTTGATAGCTTTCTATCACTATACTATGGTCTAAAAAGGGACAGACATAACAAATTACGGTCCTTTAAAATAAAGAAATTCAAATGTCCTATATCATTATGATTCATACCCAAAGTTTTGGCCTGTGACCCCGATGGTACTGTGACATATAGCGAAATCGCTGCTATCCAACAATAGGAAAACCTGAAACAAATTTCGGCATTCATGGACTTTCGCCCAAGCATATACATAATGTCTCATTTCCAGATAGCAATGTGGTGCATGAATTTTTCTCGGAGCACTATAAAAATACCCTTTAGCGTCGAAAATAATCGACGCAAAAATCCACAGTTTCGACGCAAAAGTAAATTAGCGTCGAATTAATTAGACGCAAAAATTAGACGCCGAAATGTCGACGAGAATAATATTTAGCGTCGAAACAAAGATATTCGACGCTAAAAACTCTATTTTGCGTCCAATTTATTTCGACGTTGAATTAAATTTTCTGACGCTATAGGTCTGATTTTGCGACGAAATTAATTCGACGCTAAAAGTTAGACTTTTAGCGTCGTTTCGTTTCGACGCTAAAGTATATTAAAAAAAATATATTTGTATATTACAGCGGCGATTTGGAGATTGGAAACTTGAAAGGGCGTTTTTGACGAAGTGCAGTTTTGGGAATTCCAATTTTGCGCATCTGTCGTATTTTGGGCATAACGTTTACTCAGATATCGGATTGAGCTGATTCAAGTGTCAGATTAAAGAAGACTCAAAGATCTACAACTTTGAAAGAGAAAATATTTTCGAATTCTGAAGAGTTCATGACCGAAATTGATGAACCATCCAGAAGTGTGTGATGTGTAATTATTAAAGTCATTATCAATCATTTTCAAAGAAAAAAATATAAAATTAATAAAAATTATCAAATCAACACCAAACAAGATAAGTAATTAGTGGAGCAATTATGGATTTGGTGGAGTAATTAGTGGAGATTGGAGAAATTAATAATGGATTTGGTGGAGAATTGATGGATGATTTGATATAGGCAAAAATTTTGCCTATAAATATCAAGCCATTTCATTTGTAAAATTCATACTTTCTTCTTTGAAATTCCTAATGAATAAATAAGAAGATTGTATCTGTTGTTTATTTACAGCTTCCAGTAATAATTTCCTTTTCGCACTTTCTTTTCTTTACTTTCAGTTTTTACTTTCCGCAATTTACTTTTACGCACAAATATTTTCTTTCTTTACTTTGCAGTTTTTATTTTTCAAGCAATGAGGAGGTAACTCCCTTTGCTGGGGTAAAAGGTAAAGCTTTTATTATTGCTATCTAGATTAATCTCCCTTAAATATAAAATATAAACTATTTAAAATCTGACTTAATGAGGATACCGCTATATTGGCCGGTTGGAAATTAATTATAAATTGGTTTTAACCTGACTAAGTATGGATACCGCCTGGTTGGTCGGTTGGTAATTAATTATTAATTTGACTTAATCAGGATACCGCTTATATGGCTGGTTGGTAATTATCACGCAAAGTTAAGTTATATATATATTAAGGGAGATATCTAAAATAGTAGTAATAAAAGTTGATCCTCTAACCCCAACATTTTCTTTTATTGTACTTTTACTCTATTTAATTTCAGTAATTTACTTTTCAGCAATTTACTTTTATTTTTTTTTTACTTTTTACTTTTTACTTTTTTACTTTTCAGCAATTTACTTTTCAGTATTTAATTTTCAGAATTTACTTTATGTCTTTTATTTTATTTAAATTTTTACTACCCGTAAATATGTGTCGTAACTGAGCCAGTTATATGGGGTTGTGATGAAATCCAATATCACCGGTTTATAAAGGGTTAAATTATAGTTTGGGTAATATAAATGTTTATTTATTGAGTCTTAATCTTAATGCCTTTTATTAACTGACCATTAATAAAATTGAACTGGTAAACTTAAAATGAACTAGACATAGGATTTTGAGTTTAAGACCTTAGACTCAATAGCCCACGATCTTCCTTGAGGATAGATAACCCTTTAATAGATTTCCTTACAGGATAGGAATATACCTGTCGGCGGGGGGCGGGGGTAGCTATAATTGGAACTTAATCTTAATGAATCCAGGTAATTTGGTTGACATAGACATATGGTTCAATTGGGTTATACTGGATATTTGTAGTTGACCATCGGAAAAAGCTTTTACATAATTTAGTGTTTCAGGTTAATAAATCAATATTTTATCCAACTATAAGATAACCACTTCATCTTTAAAATGATATTGGAAGAAATCACAACCCTAGATAGTTTTTAATAGTGAACTTTCTTAAACCTACTTTCGAACAATTTTATTTACTTATTTTTAAATTTAGAATCGTCACCTTTTCAAATCTATCAAACAACCTGTTAGTAATAGTAATCATTTGACCTCATAAAATTAGTAGCTTAGGTATTAAGTCCTCGGGATAGATACTTTTTATACTACTTGAACGATACGTGCGCTTGCGTTATACGCGTGTGTTTACGCCGGTCAAGTTTTTGGCGCCGTTGCCGGGGACTTATTTATCTTTTACTATTAGTTTAGGGGTTAGATACGTTACTTGTATCTAATTTCTTTTTACTTATTGTTTTTGTTTTCTTGTGTTTCAGGTTCTCAGAAACTTCATGAGACGAACCAGAAGCTTTGAACTCCGACCGCTTTACCCGGAAATTGAAAGAACCATCAGACAGTTGAGAAGAGAAAGACGAGAAGGCCAAGAAGCTTTAGTCAACATGGAACCTGAACCTTTGAATGTTGCACCACCAATTCCCATTCGAGACAAACTATTCCGGTGGTTGACAGACTCATTTCCTGTATTGTACTTCCTCCCTTACTAGCAAATGCGTGTGTGACATCAAAACATGCATTCAGATGATTCAGCAGTCAGTTCAGTTCGGGGGGAATGCAACTGAAGATCCTAATGCCCACATCAGCAACTTCCTGGAAGTTTGCGACACTTTCAATTACAACAGAGAAGCGGAAGAAGCAATGAGACTGCGTGTTTTTCCATACTCCTTGAAGGACAGAGCTAAAGCTTGGCTACATTCACTACCAGCAGGTTCCATCACAACTTGGAACACTTTAGCCACCAAATTTCTTGCTTGGGAAGTACTTTCCACCAGCCAGAACTGGAAAACTGAGGAATGACATCACATCCTTTGTACAACAAGATTCAGAATCCCTCTACGAAGCTTGGGAAAGGTACAAAGATTTACTCCGGAAATGTCCTCACCATGAGATTCCAAAATGGCTTCAAGTCCAAACATTTTATAATGGACTTTCTGGAATAATGAGAACCACAATCGATGTTGTTGCTGGAGGAGCTTTAATGGCAAAATGAGAAGATCAAGCCTGGGAACTAATCGAAGAAATGGCCAACAACAATTCCTTGTGGCCAACAGAAAGGAGCATGATCCAAAGAATTGCAGGAATTTATGAAAGTGGAGCCAATACAGCAATCAACACCAAGCTAGATCAGATATGCAAATTCATGGAGACTCTTACCAC